>PVKS010006610.1:0-77498 GCA_004027875.1 Aplodontia rufa | reverse complement strand
ATATATATATATATATATGACATATACATGACATGTTTTGACATATGTATATATATGCATAGTATAGTGATTAAATAAAGCTAAAGCTAATGTACCTATTACCTCTCATTAATTTTTTGAAGTGAAACTATCTAAGAACTACTCTCTTAACAGTTTTCAGAGGTACGTTACCTTAATAATAATTTAAGTTTACTTTTATACTTTTCAATATAAAAGCGATGCAGAATTTGTTTCACCTGTCAAGCTAAAAATCCATGCTTTTTGATTAACATCTCCCCATTGTCATTTGGGCATTGGTCGCTACCATTCTAGTCTTATTTCTGAGTTTAAGTGTTTTAGATTTCACGTTTAAAGATATGATACAGTATAATGTTGGCTGTAGATGTGTCATAAATGGTCTTTACAAGCGGCAGGGGAGTTGGGAATCCTGGGTAAGGATTATGTTCAAGATACATTGGCATTAAGTGTGAATTATGAATGTATAGCAATGAATTGCTTTACTTTGTACAACTTTGTTGCACCAATTTAAAGAAATGAATATATTTGAAAATCAAGAAAATCAAAGGGAGATCCGTAGAGCAGAGGAAAAGAACTGGGGGAGGGAGGAGGGAAGGAGAGAGGAAATACTGGGAATGATAATGGCCAATTTATGTTGTTATATTTTGTGCATGCATGAATATATAATAATATCACAGTATTATGCACAATTACAATGCATTAATAACAATATGGAAAATAGCATTATAATACTCTATTATACTTCAAGTCCAGCTTATTTCACTTTAACATAATGTCTCAAAATTTATCCATATTGTCTGTGTTGTCACAAATAACAGAATTATTTTCCTTTTTTTTTTTGTACTGGGAATTGAACCCAAGGGCAGTTAACCACTTAGCCACATCCCCAGATCTTTTTAATTTTGAGACAGGGTCTCACTAAGTTACTTAGGGCCTTGCTAAGTTCCTGAGGATGGCTTTGGCTTTGAATATGCAGTTCTCTTGCGTTAGACTCCCGAGTCCCTGGGATTACAAGCGTGCACCACCATGCACAGAAAGAGATTGTCTTCCTTTTGAAGGTTGAATATAAAGAAGTCCCCACCGCCTTCTCCAGCAATTCCACATTTTCTTTTTCCATCATTTGCACATTTGGGTTAATTTCATATTGTGGCTTTTGTGAATAGTAAAAATGTCCTTCAATAAACTGATTTCATTTCTTTGGATACATACTCAGAAAAGGCATTTCTATGTCATATTATAGCCATAATTTTAATTTTTCAGGAATTTTCATACTGTTTTCCAAAATTATTGTATTACCTTACATTCCCACCAAAATTTTCAAGCATTGTCTTTTCTCCACATGCTCATAAATGCCTACGAACTTTTTAAAAAAATAATAATAGCTATGCGAATAAATGTAAGGTACTCTTTCATTGTAGTTTTAGTTTGTATTTTCCTGATGATTAGCGACATCAAACATTTTTCATTTTTCTTATTTTACTCATCTTTTCATTGCTGTGAACTAATGATCTGACAAAAAGAACACAGAGAAGGAAAAATTTATTTTGGCTCATAGTTTCAAAGTTTCAGTCCATGATCAGCCAGTTCCCCGATTTTGGATCTGAGGTGATCCAGAGTATCATGGTGGAAGGGTGTAACTGAAGAAAGCAGCTCCAGAAATGGAAACAAGGGAGCAGAGAAAGAACACTGATGGCTGGATACAAAATATGAACCCCAAAAGCATACCAATCCACACTCTCCTGTCTGCAACTACTACCCAATTAATCCATTGGCATGGATCAATCCTTTCATTAAGTTACGTCTTTCGTGATCTGATCAGTTCACCTCTGAAAATTCTTGCATTTTCTCATACAATGAGCTTTTTGGGGACACCTCTTATCTAAGATATAACATTTCTATTTGTCATTTATGTCTTTTTTAATTAGATAAATGTCTGTGCAGGCTCTATGCTCACATTTTTAATCAAATCATTTTCTCTCTTATTCCTGTGCTACATATATATTTAATATTAACTTTTTATCAGAAGTATGGTTTGAAATTAGCTCTCTCTGTTGTATTGATTGTTTTCTGTGCTTGTATAAAACTGTTTAGTTTGATGTATCTTCATGTATCTGCTTTTGTTCATGTTGCCTGTGCTTTTAGAAATATATATCAAAAAAATCTACCCAGACCAATGTCAAGAATGTTTTTCCCTGTGTTATCTTCTAGTAGTTTTATATTAGCCAGGTTTACTTTATTTATTTATTTTTTATATATGGTATAAGAGAATAATTCAATTTTCTTTTGGATGTCTAGTTTTCCTGGCACTATTTATTGAAGAAACTGTTTTCTCTGTTAAGGCAATTAAAAATGTATGGATTTATTTATGAAATCCATTTTTGTTTTCATTTACTCTATATGTCTATTTTAGGCCAAATGTTTGTGTTTTTCTTCCCAAAAAATTCTTTTTATTTTATTTATTTGCCTGTGCTGACTGAGAAATACAAATTGCATACATTTATTTTGCATAGCATATTTTGAAATATGCAGAATTACTAGTGCTAATTAACATGTGCATTATTATTTTTCTTTTTTTGGTAATGTTAATATTTAAAATTCATGCTTTCATCAAATTTGAAATTTATAATACATTGCTATCAACAACATCCAACAAATTGTACTATATACCTCTGGAACTTGAACCTCACTCTGGTTTGGTACTACAGCTTTTGATTATATTTTGAGATCAAGTAATGTGGTTTTTATAGTCTTGTTCCATTTGCCCAAGATTTCTGTGGCTCTTCATGGTCTTTTGTGCCCTCATATAAATATTAGAATTATTTTTTCTTTAAAATACATTTGTCTTGGGGGCTGGAGCGGTAGCACAGGAGTAGAGTACTTGCCAGGCATGACTGAGAACCTGGGTTCAATCTCCATCACCACATATACAACTAAATGGAGGAAAAACAAAAACCAGATAAGAAAATTAAAGAAATAACTCTCTCTTTCTCTCTCTCTCTTTACACACACACACACACACACACACACACACACACATACACACACATGCAAATATATATTTCTATGGAATTAATTTATTTCTGTAAAAAATTTAACTGGAATTTAGCTGAAGATCCCTTTGGGTAATGTAGACATTATTAATAATACTAATTCTTGCAATTGACAAACAGAATGTGAAACCTTCTATTTCTTCAATTTCTTTTATCATTTTCTTTTTGCTTCTGAGTACACAGATCTTGCAATCCTTCATTAAATTTATTACTAATAATTTTTTTTTGAGGCTGTTATAAATGAAATTTTCTTAATTTATTTTTCAGAGTTCATTGGTAGTATGTAAAAATGCTCCTATATTTTATATGTTGATTTCAGATTCTGTAATATTTTGAATTTTTCATTATTTCTAATAGGATTTTGGAGGTATATTTAAGGTATTCTATGCGTAAGATCATCTTATCTGCAAACTATGTAAATTGAATTTCTTTCTTTCTGGTTCCTATGCCATTTTTTTTTCTTTTTCTTCCCTAATTTCTACAGACAGTGCTTCCAATACTATGCTGAATAGAAGTGAACTTTTCCAGAACTTAGAAGAAAAGCTTTAAACTTTTCCTTATTGAGTATATTGCTAGCTATAAGCTTGTGATGGACGATCTTTACCATACTGAATTATTTATATTTATTGAGAATTTTTTATCATGGAAGAATGTTGAATTTCCTCTGATGCCCTTTTTGTATCTGCAAGGTTCTTGTTCTTCATTCTGTTAATGTGGTATATTACATGGATTGATTTGTGTGTGTTGGATCATTAGCATTCCAGGGATAAATAACACTGATTCTTGTGAATAACCCTATTAGTGTACTGCATTTGACTTTTAAGTTAGGTTTTCTAACATTTTGTTGAGGGTTTTCATCTATTTTAATCAAGGATAGTGGTCTACAACTTCCTTAGCTTGCAGGGTCTTAGTATAGATTTACTGTCAGTGTAATGCTGACCTTGTCAAATAAATTTAGTGGTTATTTCCTCCTTTTCAAGTTTAGGAAGTTTGAGTAATATTGATAGCAGTTAATCCTTATATACATGGTAGAATATAACCAGGAATTCATCAATGGGCTTTTCTTGCTGGGGAATTTTTTTTTCTTAGTGATTCAATCTAGTTACGTGCAATTGGTTGGTTAACATTTTATATTTCTTTAGGATTGAGTCTTGATAGATTGCAGGTCACTAGGAATTTATTTATTTTTTCTAGATTATAATAATTTGGGGCATATGATTGTCCACGGGCAGTTTCTTATCCTTTATATTTCTGTGGTACCCATTGTAAGGATTCCTCTTTCATGTTTTACTGTATTTAAGTCTTCTCTATTTTCTCTTAGTGTAGCTAGAAGAGTGTCAGTTTTGATATCTTCTCAAAGAAGTAACTCTTACTTTTATTGACTTCTGCTATTATGTTTCTGGTTGCTATTTCATTTATTTCTCCCTGCTATTGTTTTTCCCTTCTTTCTACTAAATTTGACAATAATTTGTTGTTCTTTTTCTAATTCAAGACATAACATTAGGATATTTATTTGAGTTTCTTATTTTATTTATTTATTGATTTAGGCTTCAATTGCTATTAACATTCCTCATAGGTCTGATTTTGGTGCGGCCTATAAATGTGTATATATTATATTTCCATTTTTATTTGCCTCAAGATTTATTTAAATTTTCCTTTTATTACTTTTTGTTCCTTTGTTCCTTTGTGGTTTAGGAGCATGATTTTTTCCTATGTACTTATGAGACTTCCAGAATCACTTCTGTTATAGATTTGTAATTTTATATCAATCAGAAAAAAAAATTCATCCAGTTTCAAACTTAAATTTTATGAATTGCTTTATATCCTAACATATGATATATTCTGGATAATGTTCATTATGTGCTTAAGAATAATGTGTATTCTGATGCTGTTGTCTGAAATGTTAGGTCCATTTGGTCTAAAATGCAGTTCATTT
This sequence comes from Aplodontia rufa, assembly GCA_004027875.1. Classification (NCBI taxonomy): domain Eukaryota; kingdom Metazoa; phylum Chordata; class Mammalia; order Rodentia; family Aplodontiidae; genus Aplodontia; species Aplodontia rufa. The sequence continues at coordinate 72,494 of PVKS010006610.1, read as the reverse complement.
CCAATGTTTCATTGTTGTTTTCCTCTCTGAATGTTTCTATTGTTGAAAATGACATATTTAAGTCACCTACTATTATTGTATTGCTGCATCTTTCCCTTCAATTCCATCAATATTCAAAAGTGAGTTTTAAGTTTTTTAATAAAATAGGTAAAGATAGAAAATAATTTATAATGTTTGGGGATAGCACAAGGAGATTCTCTGGGGACTGTCAGACTGTACCATCATTGTTTTGGAGCAAATGTCAGCACTGAGATCAGAGGGCCATGCACATCTAAATGTTCACATACTAGAGCAGGCATGGAGCCACAGACAGGTGATTGCAGAGGCTCAACTCCATGATGAGATGGTGAGCAGCAGTGTTTTGTTAATCTTTTATGAACATTCTGTCATATGAAAGTCTCTGGCAAAGCTCTACCAAGGAAATTGTAATAATTGGATTTGGAAGCATTTAATGCAATGATCAACTGTAATTGACTCAGGACAAACACAGTCAGAACCTGGCAACAATGAAAACACCAGAAAACCAAAGAATCAAAGGTTCTACTTGTTTCCAAAAGACCAGATATCTTTTGAATTGGTGAATTGTATCTCTGAATAAAATGTTATCTGGAAATTATCATTTACTTTAAACACATAAAACATACTTTTTGTTTTAGAGTTGACCTCTTTTTGTGCATTTAAAATTAAATTATAAGAAAATTATACAAATATCATGACTCAAAGGTAATGGAAAAGCAAGGGGAAAAGCTGCAAAAGAGTATTAGTTTATTGTATTAGGCAGTAAAAAATGTATTTTTAAAATTTATTTGTTAAATTTTCTACCAAATTAAGGAAGTCTATATTCTTTCTTTCCAAAGATATCAAATAATGTATAATTTTTAATAAGTAAAAATCTTGTTCAGTTAATAATGTAATACATAACTAAATATTTTGCATTTCATTTTTGGTATTTCACTGGATAGTCGTAGACAGTATTGTCACCTCCTTTAATAACCCTGTGCAGAAGATGCACATATCACCAGAGGATCTTAACTACTGATCTATGTCTTCAGCCCTTCTTTTCTTTTTTACTTTGAGACAGGGTCTCACTAAGTTGTTCAGGGCCTTGCTAATTCAGTGAGAATGGCTTCAAACTTGTGATTCTCCTGCCTCAGCCTCCCAAGCCACTGAGATTACAGGTGTACACATAAAATATATTTTATATGTGGACTCCACATTGGGACCTCAAATATTTCTTGGAATAGATATAACTAATAATGAATACTTTAATATATATAGTATCTCTGTTTTTCCATTTCCCGTTTAATAATCCTGGGAACACATTCCTTTGCCTGAATTTTTCCTGATATGAACATGCTATACTAGTATTTTCCTGCTATCATTTTAAACTCCTCATGCTGGTATATTCTGCTTGCTTCATGAGCCACTAAGCAACTACTTCATCTTCTTTTCCATATACATTATATTTTATTTATTAATCAGCCCTATCTCTTATTCTTTAATCAATCACATTTATTTACCTCATTTTCTACTTCCATATTATCTTACCTAATCTATTTTATATGCTTATGATTCCATGTTTGTAAATTAAGCTGTATGTCTGATTGATCATTATATCTAATTCTAAAAATACGTCCGTATATCATTTTAGTTTAATGAGCTCCTCTTTTACATTCATGGTTGTCTGTACTTGATCTATCTGGTTTTTTGAGTCAGATCTCCTTTCTTTTTGCTTTTGTTATTAATAATTCTTTAAATGAGAAATGAAAGAAGGAATACAGGATAATGTGTAAAAATGGAAATGTCAAAGGGTGATTTTGTTTTTGCAATACTTTGTGAATCATTAGTGAATAATAAAATATGCATGAATAGTGAATTGTATACTTGTATGTGTTATGGTTTATACATGTATCCCCAAAGTAACTATGGGTAGGTATAGCTGGAGGAAATAGGTCACTGAGGACATGCCTTTGAAATTTATGTTTTGTCCCTGGTAAGCAGTTCTCGTTCTCTCTCTCTCTCTCTCTCTCTCTCCTTACTTTCTTATTGCCATGTTCTGAGCAGTCACCCCTTTCCAACATGATATTCTGCATCATCTCTGGCCCAGAGCAATGGAGTCAACTTACTTGTCTATGGACTGAGACTTTTAAACTGTGAGAACCAAAAACATTTTCTCCTCTAAAACTGTTCTTTTAGGTCTTTTGTTCACACCAACAAAAAGTTGACAAAAACAACTTGGTACCAAGAAGTGGGGTTCTTGACCTTATGGGTCAGAAGCTTTTGAACCTGTTTGGAGTTTGTGGGAAGAATCTTGGAAAATTTAGAGATGCAAGCTGAAATAAACTTCATAATGTTTTAAGTGGACTTTAATAGGAAGTTCAGGTTGCAGCTCAAAATACCAGAATGCCAGTGGTACTATGGGTAGTAAAATTAGTCTCGTGAGGTTTCAGAAAAGGATTTCATTAGAAACTGGACTGGAGGGCATTACTATAATGTTATGGCTAAGAAGCTTTCTACATTTTGTCCATGTTTTGAGACTATCTTTGAGACTGAAATGAAAGGTGATCTACTAATTAATCTTGCAGAAGAAATTTCAAGGCAGCATAACATTCAGGTGATTTCATGAATATTGCTAGCAGTTTTTAGCCAATTTTCTGTGATAACCAGGAGCAGATATATTTGAAAAGGTTTAGCGTAGCCATAAACATGAGTAAAATTGAGGCTAAGCAAGTTGTGGTTGTCAAAGACATTACAACCACTAAATAATAGCTAAATTCTTCACTCAGAGACAAAAGTGCCTTGAGTAAATATCAGGAATTGGAAAGACCATACCCATCTCAAAATCAAGGTTATAAAAGTATAAGCTCCTTTGAGAAGAGACCATGGGAGCAACCTGCTTGTACACATGGACCTAGAGAGATGTTGCACCATACTCAGCCATCCAGGCACTCAGTGATGCTGCAGCTAGGGTGTCAGCTAGGGTGCCAGCGGACTTGGCTATATCTTGCATTGATGGTAAACTTCTATGTGAGCCCCTAGTGATGGCTCTGCTGGAGTATAGGATGCTGGAGTTAGGGGAACATGGAGTTTTCAAAGAATGGCTGGGGAGGCTAGGCAAAGTGCAGCAGGGTTAGAGTACCTGCAGGCAGCCCTGACAGGGCAATGCATGAAGTTGTGAAAAGGAAGCTGAAGCTTCAGTGGAGAGTCCTGAAATTAAGAGATGACAGTACCATGAGATGTCTGTTAAGGAAAGCTGCAGGAATTGAGCAGAGGAGAGCCAACAGAGAGCCATGTGGGCTGCAGACAGCAATGCCATAAGGGCAAGTAACACAAACCCTTTGCAGAGAACAACACAATACCATGTGTCCCAGTTGCTGGACACAGTGCTACAAGACTTTTTGCCCAGATGAATTTTGGTTTTGGTTTTGCTTTGGTCCCATCCTTTCATTCTATGCCCTTATTTCTTCCTAGTGAAATGGAAATGCTTATTATATGTCATTATGTATTGGAGATTATATATACACTTGCTTTTGATTTTACAGGGGCTCACACTGAGAGTTTGCCTTCAGTCTCAGAGAAAGTTTGGACTTAGAATTTTGGTAATGACATATATATATTTCAAATGATATAAAATATAACATTCTTTACCATATAAACAGGGCAAAGAATACTGAAACCAAAAAAAAGTTACTTAATTTGGCTTCCACATGATCTTTTAATCCCAGCAACTACATATCTTCTTTTACTGTAGAGAAATCTGAATTCTTGAAACCTGTCTACCCATTTATCATGACTTTATATACCAATTCTAGTAGTCCCAGAAATAATTGCTATATACAAAAATGTGTAATATAAGAATCCATGCATACCCTGTATAAAACAGCCCAATTTACAATAGCCAAATAATGGAAGCAGGCTAGGAGTCCATCAATATATGAATGGATAAAGAAAATGTGGTATATACACAATGGAATTGAACTTCAGCATTGAAAAAGAAGGAATTATGTCTTTTGCGGGAAAATGAATGAAACTGGAGTGCATAAGGCTAAGTGAAATAAGTCAGACTCTGAAAGTCCAGGCCATATGTTTTCTGACATATGTAGAAGCTAGAGAGAAAAAAAATAAACAAAAAAGGATCTCATAAAAATGGAAGAGAGACTAGTAGAGAAGAGGATGGGGATTAAGGGGAAGGAGAACAGGAAAGAAATGGAGGTCAATGAAATAGATTAAATTATGTTATATGTAGTTAAAAATATATCAAAATAAAGCCTATTATTGTACTTATTGTACATAAATAGTAACAGTGATTCACCTATAAAATATTTTTTAAACTTAAGCATTATATTTTGTATCAATTTGTCTATTTTGTTTATTTCTTTCATTATTGTAGTGATTTATTTTAAGCTTTTAAAATATATTGGTGTATTATAATTAAAAATATTAGTGGGGATTCATTATTACATTTTCATTTTTTTTTCAGGGCTGAGGACCGAACTCAGGGCCTTGCGCGTGCTAGGCAAACGCTCTGCCGCTGAGCTAAATCCCCATCCCCTACATTTTCATATATGAATGCAGCATTATTGGTCATGTTCATCACACTTTCTTCCCTTCTTATCTCCCCTGATCTTGTCTTCTTTTCCACTGTTTTCTTCTATTTTTTATAAGATTGGTCAATTTTTTTTCCTTTTTTCTCTCTAGCTTCTACATACATACAATCATTGATTTTATGAGTTTGGATTATTTTCCTTAACATGTGTTTTAAAATTTCATCCATTTTCTCCAAAGAACATACTTTTTTTCTTATTGCTGAATAAAATTTATCTGTATATGTGTGTATCTATATATACATGTACCTGTACCACAACTTTATACATCCGTTGACAGACACCTGGGCTGATTGCACAGTTTGACTACTGTGAAATATGCAGCTCTAAACATATGCATGCTTGCATCACTATAGTATGCTCTCTTTTAGATCAAGACTAAGGAGTGGTCTAGCTGAGTCTATGGTGGTTCCCTTCTGTGTCTTTTGAGGAGTCTTTCCAATAATTTCCATAGTGATTGTACTAATTTTTCCCACATACTCTTTATTATTATTATTATTTGTATTCTTGATTGGCATTCAAACCAAACTGAGAAAATATTATTGTAGTTCTTATTTAATTTCCCTGATTGATAAAAGTATTATCATTTTTTGCATATTTATAAGTTATTTGTTTTTTTTTAGAAGTGTATGTTTAGTTCATTATCCCATTTATTGATTAGGTTATTTTTTATTTTAGTGGTAAGTTCTTTTTGAGCTCTCTATGTGTTCTGGATATTAATGCTCTCTCATAAGAAAATCTGACAAAGATTTTATCCTATTTGTAGACTCTCTTTTTACACTTTGTTTCTTTAGTTGTGCAGTTTTTTTTAATTTGATTCAGCCCATTTATTAATTCTTGGTGTTATTTCCTGCGCTTTAAAACTCCTATTGAAGAATTCATTGCCTAAATCTATATGGTAGAAACAAACTGTGAAACAGCTAGACAATAAGAAATTATTCATTGCTAAGGAGAAATGATCTAACAAGTCATAAAGTGACATGGAATGGAACTGAATGCATTTATTAAGTAAAAGAAGTCAGTCTGAAAAGGCTATTTTCTGTATCACTCCAATATTATTCCAATTACTTGGCTTTCTAGAAAAGGTCAAACAATGAGAAAATTTCAGTGGTTTCCAAGAGTTAGCAGGGAAAGAGGGATGAACAGATGTACACTGAGGACATTTATGGCAGTGAAAATACTCTATGTGACACTACAATGGTAGATCCATGTCATTCTACATTTGCCAAAACTCAGAGAATGTACAAGAATAAACACCAAGAAGAAAAGACAGTCTTTGTGTGATAATGACATGTCAGGGACAGTTCCTCAGTTGTAACAAATGTTGGAGTCTGCTGTGGGATATTGATGGTGGCGGAGGACTGTGAATGTGTGGGGTCAGAAGCCTGAGGGAAATCTCTGTATCTGCCTCTTCATTTTGGTTTAAACCCACAACAATTGTTCTAAAAAAAAAAAAAAAAGTTTACTTAAAGAGAAAAACCACCAATCAAGCAAAGAAAAATAATGGCATTAAAATGACACTTTAAACTTGGATTACTTCAAAAATTTCCTAACATGCCATCTTTCTGGTGTCTTTTGTATCACAGGGCCTCTCCCATCAGTAGGCAACTCTCCATAGCATATGTGCACCACAGCAGAGGACAGTAGGGACAAAGTGGAGATTATTCATCATGATATAACAACCAGAACATGAATGTTATGGTGCTTTTCTTTCTGACTAGAAACACCTTAATTTATGTTTTGAAACAACTAATCTTAAAGCCAATTAACCAAAATAGTAGGCTTAGGTTCAGTTCAAAGTCAGATAACCATTAAGTTCTACTCTGTTATGGAGAAATATATGCATTTATAAAAATAACGACAATCACCTAAATTTGAAAACAGAAATGTATCTTTTAAACTCTCACACGTGTTTTGCAGAAATCAACTTAAATTTGTTTACTTTGCTGGGGAGCGCTTGTTTACTAAGTGTGCTTTCTGTGACCTGGAATCCTCTACTTATTCATCCTCAGCAAAATAATAATTAGAGTTCTCCTCTTTGTCTATGTTATGGTTTATATATGAGGCGTCTTTCTAAAAGCTCTTGTATGAGACAACAAAAAAAAGTTTATAGATCAAAAGATTTGGTTATGAGAACCTTAACCTGATCGATGCATTAATCCACTGGTATGGATAAACTGGATGATAACTCTAGGCAGGTGGGGTGTGGCTGGAGGAAGTAGGTCACTGGAGCATGATTTGGTGAACAGAGGTCTGTATCTCTCTGCTTCCTTGGTGTCATGTACTGAGCTTCTTCTCTCCTACTCACACTGCTACTATGATGCTCTAACTCACCTTGGGTTCTGTGGAGTTGGCCATTTATGGCCTGGGAGCTTTGAAATGCTGCATGCCAAATAAACTTTCCTCTTCTAAAATTGTTCTTGTCAGATCAGATCTTTTATTCACGGCAACAAAAAAGCTGACTAAAGCAGTCTATATGCATGTTCTTGGCATGGACAAAATAAGGGCGTGTTTTAACACCTTAGAAATTATATGTCATTAACAGTATTATACTTTTAGGTAAGGTTCTGTCCAGAGATGGAAGAATGTCAGTTTAAACTTTATTTTCTGGTCCCCAAAGGAGAAAATGATACCATTGTGATTTTCGTATAGACAAGTGGACACCATGGTGAACTCTAGGCAAACTGAATTTTTCAGTGCTGTCTCTTGTGTTTATTATTTCCATTCTGTTGATGTGATTTCATGTTAAAAAGTGAGAATTTTACATTGCTTCCTTTAGGGAAGGATCATTTTAGCAAAAACTCAAATATTTTTATTCAGAAAATGTTTGCATCAGATAAATCCCAATGGTTCAGATAGCCTTTGCATGTATTTTACTTCATTCTGGTGTTATTGTGCTAAAATTTCCCTTACTTAGGCAGTATTCCCTATGTCCATTGGGCTGCATGGGAAGCTACCTGGCTATGAAACGTCAAGCTGATTCAAATACCATAATAAGTGTTTTCTGGGTGGAGGATTGGACCCCCAACTTTGAAAGCTGAATTTTGACTGATAGGGTGATAGGATTACCCAGGCAAGTAAATGTTCATAAAATTTTAAATAGTCACATGGTTATAAGAGGTTCACTGGGATTTTATATATAACCATCCTAGATGGTCATAAAACATGAAGAAAGAGATATTTCATTTGTGAGCCTTATTAATCTTGATCCTATGTTTTCATGTGGGGAATATTAAAAACAATAGTCATTAATACCACCTATAAGCCAACAACAATATTGTATGGCAATTCAAAAGTATGTATGCTCCCCATCCTCAAGGTGTTGAGAGATAATTAGGAAGGACATATATGCATAGAGACAATCCCAGTGAAAAGGAAAGTGCTGTAGTGGAGTGTTGTATAGCAGAGATCTGCATGAGAAGTTACAGGAGAGAAAAGAGGCACATTTTGTAATCTTGATGGGAAGAGAATGAATCAATGACTCTTGGAGAGAAGATGGTACTTTAACTCAATTTTGTAAGCTTCCCAATCTGATTGATTCAGCATTTATAATCAACCACTTCACAATTTTATACATGTACCTTTCTACATAAATTTAGGCATTGTATATGGGTGTTTTGGTCAATTAAAAAATGTACACATGATAGTAATTCCATAAGACTATCACATAGTGACATAGTACCTATTCTAGTTTGTGTAAGTACACTTTATGACATTTACACATTGACAAAAATCCCCTATAAGAACAGATATTTCAAAAAATATCCTTATCATTAAATGACGTATTTTTGGATAGTGTATATATAGATATTGTGTGTATGTGTTTGTGTGTGTATACACCTATATATGTGTACATGTATAGTATATATATATAAAGAGAGAGAGAGAGAACATTTTTATTAGGATTCTGGTTAGGCACAATATGTTAAAACTTCTTCTTGGCAGCATATTATCATATCTATATCAACCAAATGAGGGAAACCATTAACAATGACAAATTGAGACACACCAAAAATTTTTAAAAAAAATAATTTTGAGGGCTGCAACTGGTCCCTTCTAGAAAATCTGAGAAAATTCTCCAATGTAGAAATGACGCAGATTTTGTCACCAAAGTAAGATAAGCCTATTCTTTTTTTTTGTTGCTGTGACATTTTAAAGATGACTCAAGGTACTGTTGGGTGTCATTTCAGTTATTGGAATGTAGTTGTTTAGAGTACAGATATTCTTGGATTTAGGGCTGAGAGATGTTTCTTATGCTCATCCTTCCTTTACCTTAGAATCTGCCGGTGGTCACCAAAGATTTAGTGTAATGACAATGAACCAAGATGTAGGAAACGTGGATAAATTATTGTGACCTTAGAGCAGCCAGGTAATACCTCTGAATCTTAAATTCCTCAGTAATTAATTGTGAATGACTTTTGCATATTAATTTACAAGGTTGTGTTACAAAGAAATAAGATCATTAGCATGAAATTTAAACTAAAACAAGTGCAAGTCATAGTGCAGCACATATTGAAGGATGGCAACTTTTTGTAGTAAGATTTTTAAAGCTGAGAGACTACATGATTTAATCATATAAAGTTATAGACATTCTAGATTAATTAAAAATATTAAAATCACCATATTCTAAATAAAAATACTTACAGAACTATATATATGCCAGGCATTTTCATAGTTATTTTAACTTATGCTCATATTCTAGAGGATATGGGTATTACCTAAATTTTTGATGAAAAGACTAGATCTGAGGTTTTAAAAAATTAGCTTATAAGTAGTTAAGAATGAAGTATTCATAACCCTAATTCCAGGGCTTCCCAATAAAAGAGAAGAAAAAGTCAGAATTATCCGTGAAGGTTTTTGTGTCATGTGCTTGTACTCTAATACAGTCTTAGAATCTGTAAGGCTGGTTGGGCTTGGTGATGCATTCCTGAAATTCCAGCAGCTCAGGAGGCTGAGGCAGGAGGATACCAAGTTTAAAGCCAGTCTCAGCAACTTGGGAGACCCTGTCAGAAAAAGAAAAAAGAAAAGAAAAAAAATAGGTCAGGGATGTACCTCAGTGGAGAAATGCCACTGGGTTGAAAACCTGGTATGCAAACAATAAAAAAGACTCTCTAGGGCTGGGGAGACAAGTGGATTTAGTTTGAATAATTTCCCCAGTTCTTTTTAAGGAAGTTACAGTCTTTTTCTGTAACTGCACAGCTCACTTTAAAAGGACAGAAATGGAACATGTAGCTTCATTATTACAAAAAGGCAATGCTTGAGTCAGTGACAAATCAGAATAAAAGTACTTCATGGCTTCCTCTTGCCTGTTTTACTAACTTTGTATGTAAGTGCAACATTCATGTGGGGTTTAACTTCATCTTGATTATGCACTTGAAAAGTTCAGGGAATTGCACATAATAGAAGAGGAATTACCTATATAATCTATGCAAACTAGCATTCTATTAAGAAGGTGTGAATTGGCCCTTTCCAAAACCTCCATTGTCAGCTTCCTGTGGGGAAACCACAGAGAATCATTTGACTTGTATTTTTGGAGGGTCTTTTAATTGCAGATTTTATAAATTCAGGAAGAAGATTTATTGCCTATAAAATCTATAATGTGCCATTAGTGCTGAACTTTTTGTTGCTGTTGCTATTGTTATTCAACTAAGATAGGAGAAGTTGAGGGAGGTAATAAACCCATAAAATGTCACTGATTTAACATTGTAAAAGTTGATTTTATGCTGAGCCACCTTGGCTGCGTGTCTAGAACATACTGCAGGGCTGCTGTTTCTCATGTTAGTCTGATTACTCATGGCCCTGTCATATCAACACACTGTCCTTAATTCTCCACAGCAGGATAAGAAGTAGAAAGTCAAACCCTTGCCCTTACATTCCCATGGCCTCACGTATTTGATTCAGAGTTCATCTGTTCATGCTTTGCCCACCCGTTGCTTTTGCTGTGCATCGCATTGCTGCTTCTTTTATTTCAGCAGAACTTTTTTAATCTTCAATATTTGTCACAAAGTTTTAGTCTTCAGTTGTCTACATAAAACTTATATTTTAGAACCCTATCATAATCGTGTTGTGAAGGGAAAATCTGTTGCGTACCATAGGAAATTTTTTGCCTGTTGAGAGACAAAAACTTCCCACCATCACATTTAGTGACCTCATACAGGAAGCTTGATAAAAGCTATCATGAAAATTCTTACATTATGGAAAACGATGAACACTGCAATTCAGGTTTGTCTGTCTGTCTGTGACAGAGAGCTGATGTTTAATATGAACCAGCATACTCCTGAAGAATATTGCCTCTTCCCTTGTATTCTGCAATATCTACAGGAGTGACAGAAGAGATTTTATCTGCAGACATGGCAGAAAGAACTAGGAACAACAAGCAAAAAAAAAAAAAAATGTTCATTAGACTATGGGTTGAGTCAAGTGAGAAAAACATGTCCAAATTATCTAAAAGGGCAAACAGACACATGAGAGATCTACAAGGAATGAGAAACATGGTCATTTAGTTTTCATGAATAATGCTTAATATGTATTTGCCTCAACTACGTGGATCTTTTAAAGAAGTTGTATGACAGTAAGTTTAAAAAAATACCATTATTCAAAGCAGCAGTGTTTTATTCACTCTATGATCAATAAATAGTAGGTGTTTAGTATAATTGTTTGGAAGTAAATTAAAGCAGATCTCATGTTGGGTTAAAAATTAAGTTCCAGGGGCTGGAGCGGTGGCTCAGTGGTTACAGTACTTGCCTGGCATGCTCAAGGATACGGTTCAAACCCCAGCACCATGTACACAATGAAGTGTCGCAGCAAGGAAAGCCACATGAAAAACTCCATAAAATTAATTCTCTCTTTTCTCTCTCTCTCACCATCCCTTTCTCTCTAAAAACAAACAAACAAAAAAAAAATAGGTTCCATGTCACCTTTTGGGTTATAGTCTTTATAATTTATTTACATGTACACTCTACTAGACTATAATTCATGGAGTACTGGGATTGTGTCCTAGATAGCGACTTACACCTTGCTCCTAGCATGGAATCTGAAATGTAAAATGCACCTAATAAATATGTTAAGCTGACCTAAATTCAGAACTCTGTTACAGTTACTGGCTTGTCAGAATGGTTTCCAGTTTACTGACTTCACTTTAAACATCTTGTAGGTACTGTAGAATCAAAACACATATATTTCAGAAAGAAAAAGTTTTCTATGAAAGGTGTGAAAGGCTATGAAAGGCTTGGGTTAACTTTGACTCTGAGACTTCAGTCAGGAAAATAACTTTGTCCTCTTGTAATTCTCCTTTGGGACTTGGTTGGCTTTACACTTTGAGGTCCTGTGGAAAAGAAAACTCATTCTGCATGGTAAATTTCTGTTCCTGTGAAACACCACAGATTTCAATATTAATTTGAACATTAGGATTTCCACAAGGTTGTTGAACAAATGGACACAAAACTGTCATCACCAAAGTGATGACATAAGGCATCTTGTCTAAACTATTTATATTGTTGAAATGACATTTAGTTATACTTAGTGCATTTTTAGCCAAAAGGAAGAACATTAGATATTAGTTAAAATAATAACTTTTATTCAGATTGAACTGTAGGTTAAAGAGCATTTACCATGTTTATGTCATAGACCCCCCCATTATAAGGACCCTCTGGGACTAAAGGATGGTTTTAAAGCCATTGTTTTAAGAGTTTGAGTACAAGATTTTCAGAGGTCTCAATGCATCCCAAATGGAATCTATGTTTCATTTCAACATCTAAGAACTCTCATATTGTACCAGAAATTTAGGAACACAATGGTTCCTTGGGGTTACAACCCACTGCAGAATGGGAAGCGGGAGTTCAAAAAAGAGGAAACAAAAGATCACTCTCCATTTTCCTTCCAATACAAAACATTATTTTTGTTTGAAAAAAATAACACAGATGAAATATTGAGCATGGCTAAGACAAAACACATAACTGTGGATATCTGCTCTAAATCTACATCCGTAGGCCACACATTTTAAACAATGCATGATAGGATATATTCTGTACTTAAAACACTTTCCTACACAGTGCAGAATAAGCAAGCTTCTGATTATGAAAGAAGCTCATACAAACTATAAGAAATTCTCATAGAGAAAATAGGATGCAGCTAGAGAAAAGGAATCATGGAATGCAATATTTTGCCCTTTCCTTTTAATCAATAATGTACATATTCATGCTATAAAACAGTAAGAATCTATTATATAAAACCTCACATTAATGGTCAAAGCTTACTTTGTGAAACAGTAGCAAGCTGGTGAACCTTTCAGATGGTAATCACATTTTCTTTAATATTCATGGTCCTTTGCATTATGGGGAGCGCTGTTTGTATTTTAAAGCAAGCTTCACTCCCCAAATGACATGGATAGATTCTAATGTTTATATTTTTCAAAAAATCACAGAAAAATAATGAATTACACAGCATCTCATATTGCAAAGGAGTCCATATAGCAGAGAAACACTAACGTCTTGTACATATTTGCGAAAGGACACAGTCTCTCTCACTAAGTGAACTAAAGTAACTGCTATTGATATGTTCAAGAACTTTTTTTATCTAGGGAAAGGGATATAAAAGAGAAGGGTATTTTAAAAAAATGAAAGTTAACTGAGAAAAAGTCACCTTAAACACAATGCCTGAAATTTCTCTTTTCTTATGAATATTTCAACAGGTAATATGCTAAAATGGGTCAGAAAGTAGCTTCAAGGACAAGTTTAAATTAAACTGAGTTTTCTAAATCTTGAATTCAATTTCACTAATTATTTTAATAATTGAAGATGTTTTCTGAAGCAGGTTGTAAATCAGCTAATTGTTTACTCTGTTTATGTTTTCTATCAAATATGCATTTCATTTGCTATATTAAACAATACCTTTAGATAGATGCAGATGTAATATCTATGCAAAATTAGCCAGAAACAAAATCAATAAGACCATCCGATATACCAGGTGTACAGATGAAGTGGTTAAGTGATAAAAAAAAATTATGTTATAAGGGTTTGTATCACATATATATTTACATGGTCTTACCAATATAAAAAAAGGAAACAGTTTTTATTGCTACATTCGGCTTTTCCAGAACCATTGTTATTTGGAAACATGGCCTTTCCCTTTGTCCTATCTCCTTGCTCCTCTTCCTTAAGTTTTTACTCTATCACATTTTCCTTTCTTTTTCCTATACCCAGCCCCAACCTTGTTCATCTAAACTTTTACCACTGTCATCATGACCACATATATTTGAAAATAAGAAAAACATTGTGTGTTTGGGGAAAGAAGGCACGAGTGATGAGAAGGTTGGAATGGAGAACGTTTTGAAAGTGGGGGCCATGAAATTAGGGAACGTTTTGGACAGGAATGACAGGAGATGGAACAACTACTTTACTGATCAATAAGAGCAAGCCATTGAGTACTTCTCTTTAGCATCCAAACACTATGAATTTACATAGGAATATCCTGGAAGGGTAGAAACCAATTAAATAAGTACATTATTTTGACATTAGAAAGAAAAAGGACATATAAAATAAACTCATTTTATTTCTTAGTTTCGGTGTTAAGCCTTTGCATCCTTTATTATGAGAAATGCTACAAATGTGTTTATGTTGGATAAGAGCCTTATACTACTGAAACTAATTTCATATTTTGACATAATATTTTTTAACATCTAATGTTTCTTATTAAGAAGCACACACCACCTGCCCATAAGACTGTACAAGGCCTTTTAGCCCCATGGAGGAGGACTATCAGGTAAATAGGTAATTTTCATACTTTGTTTCAACATGAAGCAAGCGCAGGTCACTTAGTCTATTGGGGACAGTGTTTCTCTTAAAACCAGAAAACTCTTATGGTGATATTTAATGACAAGTTGTTATTTGAGAGAATTTTTTAATGCATTCTTCATATAATTCTACATAGGAGATTATTTTTATCACCATATAGAAAGCTAATCTTTTGAAGGTTAAACACAGTGAAATTAAAAAATAGACATGTGCATATCTAAGAGATTTATTTGTCTGCAAATATGATTTTCCTGGGTTTGAAACATAAACTGCCATTTATTATCAGTATAATTTGGAAAGTTGTTTCTTATTCTTACTTGGTCTCAGTTACTTTTCCTTGAAAATGGAAAGTAAAATGCCTTCATATTGGATTTTTAAGAAGGCAAGAAATGTAAATAACAGTTTTACTCCATGACACATGGTGGGATCTTAGCATACTGAAGTATTCCCGAATAAGTTTATTAAAAATATTTAGTACATTTAGTATTTCTGAATAAGTCTATTATCAGAAAATTAATTATGTAAGCCTAATTCTTTAGCTCAGAGTCAACCAACAACAGATGAGGTGCTAGACTCAGGAACGTCCCTTTTGTGTTGCCTCCTTAATGAAAGGAGTACTTCGGTGTCAGAATCCAATTGTCTGCGGGTTCAGTAGTATTTGGAAAGGGTAACTGTATTTTTCCAAGAATTTCCTAGTTTAGTTAGAGTATTTTCAAATACAGCATAGAAATATGAAGGAGTCCTTAGAAAGCTGTTGAATTCAGACTGATCTAGAGACAAACACGATGACCTTTTTCCCAAAGGTCTGAACAAAGACACACATTCCCTTTCACCTAACTAGCGGTAGAATCTCCTAGAAGCATATCCAACCTAAAGAGAAGTAGTTCCCTCTTCTAATGAAGAATTTCCTATGCTAAAAAGGTGAGGACAATTGCACTAGGTTCCTTTCAGACTTCCTTTCTTTTCTCAATATTCACTATCGTCAAAAATTTGCCTATAGCAACAAACCCACTTAGAATAAGATTATATTAAGGTTAAATTGTTAATTGCTTTTATTATTAAAAATGGTTCTTGCTTTGGGACAAGCACTACAAACTAAAATCAGAATGTGCTTTTATTCAAAAGTGTGATTTAGTTGTTTTCTTGTTAATTCTAACAAGTGTTCTCATCATGTCAGCAGAGCCTAGAAATAAATCTTCTTTTATACTCTATATTTTTGTTGTGTCTCTTTGGAAATCCACTTATTTTGACACTAGAAATATTAGTTTTAGGCTTTGAGATGTGAGTGGTAATTACCAAACTTGTTAACTTGCACTGAGGATCAGGTGATGAGCTGGGCAACAGCAGAGTGTCAAAGCAACTTCACTTGGGTCCAGAAGCAACTCAGCTCAAATTTCTATAAAGTGTGGATAGGGATCAGGGGACACAGAAACTTTCAAAATCTGTATCAGAGAAGGCAATCAAAAATATTCCAGAACTAGGCTGAAAACACAGTTTCAGTTAAAGAAAATATATAACAGTTTTATTAGTCATATTTGTTTTTAAATGTTACTTCATAGATTCTAAATAACTTTAGATCTCATAAATTATAGGACCTACCTTTGTTCCCACACTACTACCCATCTGAGTGAGGTACTGCAGACACACACACACACACACACACACACACACACACACACACACAATTATCAGAAAGAGAAGTGATAGAATTTATTTGGCAATGACAAGTGCAACTATAGCTCTGGTTGTTCCAAGTGCAACAAACTGAAAGAGCAAAACAGTCGCAGAGAAGGTTTTAGCCTTTCCTACCTTCGCATACAATGAACAAGGGCACACAGTAATATTTTAATGTAGTAATAACACCCAGTAACAGTTGCGATCCAGTTAGAATTCAGAAATCAGAATTTATCTTATGTGGTTGCATTAGTTTGTCACTGCTGCCAAAACAAATCAATTAAACTGAGCTGCTTAAACAACACAAATTCATTCTTTCACAGTTCCTTATGTACAAAGCCTAACAGTTCTCACCATACTAAAAGTAAGGTAAATGCAGGGCTCTGTTCCTTTCTGGAGTATTTAGAGGAGAATTCATTACTGCACATTTGAGTTGGTGGAGGAATTTGGTTCCTGGTAGGTGAGTGAATTAGATCCTTGTTTTCTTGCTGGAAGTACTTTCTAGAGGCCACAGTTATTTTTTGGTACTTTCCTCTGACGTCAATACAGCAATCCAAGTCTAGATTCTTTCTCTGTAAGTCTCCCTTCCTTCCTGACCCAGAAGGAGAGGTTCTTTACTTTTAAGGACTCATGTGATTCAATGAGACCCACCTAAATGATACACGATAATCTATTTATGTTAAGTTTACTGTTAATTGCATTTGCAAACTGAAGTCCCTCCCCCTTCTCCTCCTCCCCTCCTCCTCCTCCTCCTCCTCCTCCTTCTTCTTCTACTTCTTCTTCTTCTTCCTCTTCTTCTTCTTCTTCTTCTTCTTCTTCTTCTTCTTCTTCTTCTTCTTCTTCTTTAATGGAAACTAACAGTCACAGTTTCTGGGGACTATGATATGGACAATTTTGGAGGGTCATTGTGCACAGTAGTGGACACTTCCTCCCATTGTATTGGACATGATGACATACAGGGAAAGAAAAGGAAGTGAAGAGAGGAGCTTTAATTTTTGTCTAGATTCCTTCTATTCCAAGTGGTGTGTAAATTTGAAAGAACTAATTCAATTCTCTGATCCTAAAATTCTGTTCCTGTTATAATAAAATAATATTGCTTTAACAAACCAATGGGGGCCAGTCATGTACAAGGACTAAAGGTGTCAAAAGTGGAGGTTGTCTGTGATTAACTAGAAAGACATGCCTCATTCAAAAAAATGTAGTTTCAGAAGGTTTGTTAAAACACTTGTCTGGCAAATATCTGTGAGTTGTACTAAAGTTACCATTTTGAGATATTTACTTGCCTTGGGAAGTTGGTATGATGTCTATGTGAAATAAATTCATAAAGATGAATAATATATAGTCAGTAATACACCCATTTCTACCTGCTTATTTTCTAAATGTTTTGCCCCAACAATCATTATTGGGCTTTTGAACATGAATTTGAAAAGAAAAAATAAAAGATTATTTTATTCAATTTTTCATAAATTACTATCCATATCATGTTATTTTCTGACCACCTGGGTTCCTTTTAGCTGGTTGTTGCACACATGTTTCCAAATATTTGGACTTTAAAATATCTACAATCTCTCATAAGGCCTATCAATCACATTCAATCACATCTGTATTCATCCATGGAAAATAAACATGGAAAAATGGCCAGTATTCAAAATAGCCTTTTATAGAACTCATTTTATTATTTTCTTTGTGAGTTAGCTTTCTAATGTATTTCTAATCCTCTTTTCTTATTAGTATCACTGTAGATTCTAATGCCACATCATTTTGACAGCATTGCTTATTCATTTCATCCTAATTTCTAATGACTCATAAAAGGATTTTAAATTGTGTATAGACATGGTTAATAAGCACTATTTTTCTCAGCTAGTTTTACAGACTATAGCTTGAATATAATCTCCAAGACATTCAGGAATGTTACTAAATAAGATTATTTGCCCATTTACATATTTTAGACATATATTGCATGTTTAGATATGTCAGTAAATGAACTTCATGTATCATCCTTCCGATTAAACAGGAAGTTATAACTAATCAAAAGATTAGTTATAAACATATTTATAGTGTTTTCCATGAGAACATCTCATATTTTCTCCATTGTTGAATTGAATATTCTCTAAATTGAGCATTCTTTCAAGAAAGAGTCTTCTGCAATTTAGAAATCAGTAAGACAGAACATAGCTCAGAATTAGGGGCAGTAAAATTATTCCCCAAGATTGTGCATTCATTAGAAATGTAGAAAGTAAAGACAAATCTCGGATTAATTCCCTCAGTCACCAGTCATGCAGTGAAATTTTGTAATAGCTCTTCTGATGCTTTTTATTTTTACTTTTCCAATAAACTAAAAATTATTAGGGAAAGTACATTTAAATAAGATTTCAGAGACCATGTCAGACTTGCTAAGTTTCAAGGCAGATGCTTATTTAATGAGAAAGATGTGAAAGGAAAACAGAAAAACTCTTAATACTGTAGAGATCAGTTGTTTATCATTAAAAAGGATATTTTCATCCAGTGAGGGACATCTGGGTTGTTTCCATAATTTAACAATTGTAAATTGAGCTGCTATGAACATAGATATTGCTGTGTTATTATAATGTGATGATTCTAAATTCCCTGGAAAGATACCCAGGAGTGGAATAGCAGGATCGTATGGGGGGGCTCATCCCTAGTTTTTTGAGGATTCTCCACACTGCTTTCCAGAGGGGCTGTACCAGTCTGTACTCCATCAACAGTGTGTTAGTGTGCCTATCTCTCCACAGCCCCTCCAGCATCTATTGCTGTTTATTTTCTTCATTTTTGCCATTCTGACTGGTGTGAGGTGATATCTTAATGTAGTTTTTTTTCATTTGCATTTCTCTGATTACTAGTGATTTAGAGCACTTTCTCATGTATTCATTGTCTTGATCAATGAATTTTACACAGCAATCAGAAACAATGATATTGCAGCCTTTGAAGATAAATGGATGGCTATGGAAGAAATTATGCTGAGTGAAATCAGCATAACCCAGAGAACCAAGGGTCGAATGTCTTCACTCATTTGTGGAAGCTGGAACTAGATCCTGGCCATTGAGAAAGGTGGTATATTATCATGTGTTAAATCCAGATAAGGTGTAATGTTATACTACCTAATATATTTTTAGAGATATTGTGGGAAGGGGAAGGGAGGGATAAGGGTAGATAATTGGGGGGACACTCTTGGGGGTAAATCTAATCTTCAGAATCTAAATACAATTTATATTATTTTGTTAAAAACTTGTATGGTTGTTCAAAAAATAAATTTCTCAATAAAAAGAAAAAAGAAATAAAAAAATAAAAAAGGATATTTTCTGTGGTTAAAAGAGATTTATCATGGACTTGTAGCAATTTTTATTTGGAATTCATGATTTTAATTTGACAAGAACATTTTTATTTCCTTTATTCCAAAATGATAAGTGTAATATATAGCATAGATAGGAGAAGTAATTTTATCTATTAAATTCAAATTTTAACTAAATTCATATGAAGCTATTTAATGTCTTCAATTAATCTGGCTAAGATAATTATTTATTTATTTTTGTCAAATCGAAGACACACTTGAAAGTGAATAGGGGCACCATTACTAATTGTATCTGTTCAACAGCTGAATATCAAGAATATTCAAATCAAATCTGCACATTAGTACATTCTGTGCCATTTCTTGCCCTAGGTATTTATAAACTCTTTTCTGTAGCAACTTATCCCACTGCTCCTTGCTTTATCATCTGGTTATATTCTGCACATCTTCCCATACCCTACCACTGGAGACTGAGAGATTTGGCCATGACATATATCTCAGTATGCCACAATAAGCTTATAATACCATGTATTATCTTAATAATTTTTTATTCTGTCTTTTCTACCAGCCCATATGGAATAAAGCAGTGTAGAGTTTTTATTCTTACTGTTATATCCACAGTGCTCCATTACAGCTACCCTAACACAATCTTTACTCAATCCAAACATAGATTGTTTCCATTTTTGAACCATTGATCCTACTGAATCATGTTATGTAGGAAATACTCAAATACAAAGTTTCTCACACCTTTCTTTGGAGTAAGGAAAGCAAAATATTCTTGCTGCTGTGTCCATCCCTTTAGAATGCTTAAGCAATTTCAAGATAAGAAAATGCCAGGATTGTTTTTCGTTTCAGAATGATTTGATCATTTAACTGTACTTGATAAAAAAAATCTTCTTTAGATTTTTCAAAATCTGAGGGAACATTATGGCAACCATCCATTGTGCTGAATACATAGCAGAATTGTTTTACTTGGCCACTTTGGGCAACTCCCTACTCCCTGTCACTCCTCATCTCTACCTCACAAATTTATGTGGATGTTGGTATTAATAACATATCCAAAACAATGGATATGAAATAAATAAAGTTTGCTATCTGCACAACACAATTCTAAGAGATTTCCATGGAGAAAGATCTAATTTTAGCTTGGAATAAAAGGAGAGAAATTCCTTAAACGTTATCAGTAGTCAAATATCAAAAAGTCTGTCTTTATTATAGAGAATAAGACTAATTCTGCTCTTAAAGAATAAGGTAAATGTTTTCACTGACAGAAAACTTTGATAACAACCCAAATACACAGCACTGATGTTTGCAATTAATTCCACATATATTGACATTTAATTATTGTTATATTGAGTGTTGTGACCATATTAGAACTAATAAAATCACAGTTTGGTAACATGAAATGACATATTCAAGATAATATATTTGTAAGTAAAGAGAGAAATCAAATATTTTCCCCAAACTATAGAGACATTCATTTACTCTATTTACCCATAATGCTATCCTGAATTAAAGTTTACAGTTTCTTTTCTAGATTTAGAATATATGAGTACCACAATGTCTCTTTTATCTTGGGAGAGAGAGGCAAATGAATTCAACATTCTTTCTCAGTTCCTGATGCCACATTTGATAAACATGTTAATGAAGCTAAGGACCACTACATCAGGAAATTTCCTCGTATCTTATTTCCCAGAAGCAAAATACTAAATGCTATGAAACTAGCCAATTAGTTCTACAAAAATTAAGACAGGGTACAATATACTCTAAGAAAGAGTCTTCAAAAAAAAAAAAAAAGACAAGCAGCACTTATATATTGCAAATAATATTTTCCTCTCATGCTATGTAATTTTCATATTTTATTTCATAATTTGAATTTAGGAATACATTTTTAACCTTTGTTTCCATACCTGAGAGATTTCTTAGGGTGTAATTCCACTGAGTGAATACATACTGATTCTACGTGCTTTTAAAGTGTCATTAAGATATAGTATACACAACCTGTTCAACTCATCTCTGAACTGTACTAAAAATAAATGCAGAGCAGTTATTGTAATTATAGAGTAAATATAACAAATTGACATAATTATAATTAAATCCAGGAAAAGTGATGAGTGCTTTGAAACATACAAAATTAATTTAAGACTTATTTGTGGTTAAAAATTCTTTCTCTTTGGTTGAAGCAAAAATATTAACAAAAAACTTAGAAGCAGAGAATCAAAGGTTACAATGCTACTTTCCTTAATAGAACAAAAATAACCCCAAAGCCAAATTTGTTCTCTGTGAATGTTCATCCAGTTTATAGGAAAATGTACTTTAAATGTCACTTTTGTTCCTACTTGTATAATATGTCAAAGAGATACAAAAGGAACATTAAGATGAGAAAAAGAGTAAAAGGACTTACATCACAAACAAGTTTGCCTCATTATCAAGTTTTAGGACCTGTTTAGGGATAGCTGTTTCACTTCTAAGTCATTTTACATATTAAGAAAGAAATATAAAAAATAATTTAGGAAAGTTTTTAAAAAATCTAGATAGCATTAATTAATTGAAAGTTTTCATATAATTGACATAGTAAATAATACCGCTCCCTGGCATTTTTTTTTTCTTTTCTTCCTTAAGACTTTGATGCCCAGCCTTCCTTGCTTGCTTTAATTTTTATGAGTAAGAGATATGCAAAAATCCTTGGTGGACATATTCAAGATCTTATTCTTCAGTGGCATAAAAAACCTCATTGAAACTAAATCCATAAAATATGAAGGAGAATACAGATCACTCATCCTTTCAGAAGATTGCACTTTAACATTAATATAAGGAATTTCTTATGAATATCACCTCAAATTGTCTATTCCAAAAAAAGTTCCAGCATTCAGTAAGTGAATGTCAGTGAGTAAAGGACATATTATGGAAATATTCCAAATGGAGATCTTGTAAACAAAGAATAAAGGCAAGAAAAGGAAAAAGGATAAATGTAAAACAAGAGTAAATAATGGGAAATGTATATAAAACGGGGGCAACTTAAAATGTGTATTTCTAATGGATAACAATGAGAGCTGAACATAGATAATGACAACTATGATGAGTTTTACTGCAGAATTTTTATGCCTCATTAAATATGAAGAATAAGATATGACTATAAAATCTAAAGACAAATCTGAGTGTATCCAGAACGAAGGATGAGGGATAGCGGAACCAAGGATAAATTTCACTGCTTTGGCAAGGTCTTAGTTTATGATCACTGTACTTCTTGTAACACAGGGAATTAGGAGTAATAAAATACATTTGGAAAAATGTTTGGAAGAAAATTCTTGATGGTAAAGGCATTTCTTACATTTTTATTCATTATTCAACTAAGAACCTGGTCAGTCAGTAATGTCTCCAGAAATAAAGAAATAATATAAAGCAATAAGAAAAGTATTAATCTGTATGTTCCTGATACTCTCCTTTTTAAGTGTACTTACTCTAACATGAGGAATGGTATAGATATAAGCAACACCAGCAGCAGCAACATTTGAATGATAAACCTTTGTGTGTCTTGAGCTTAGCAAATATTCATTCTTTCATACAGGTTGGTAAACTTCAAACTTCTCACTCCACAGTGAGTGTCCTTTCTGGGTGAAGTTTTAGTTGTTTCTGAAACTCCCTATGGTTCCTAATATGCCCACAGAATTCATATTTGAAATCAATTCTTGAAATTTGGTAAGTCTGAGAATATATAGTTATCTCTGAAAATATACTGCTATAATATCACGTTGTTTCCTCTTTGTCCTCAGGGTCTCCTCTTACTGTGCTCTCATGTGGAAGATGAAATGAAGGGCAGCAAAAGTTTTCTTCTCATTAAAAAAGTGGAGATTTTTATGAGGTCCAGAACCTTGACTTGTCATGATTGCCTACTGACTTTACATTTGAAGTACACACCTGTGGGATACCATATATATATATATATATATATATATATATATATATATATATATATATGTTTATAGTGCACTGTCATAGCAAAGTCCACTGCAGGTATCTCTAACAATAACAAATTGAGCTGAGTATGGTTGACTGAATATTTCACTTTGAGGGACATTAAGTTCATTTTTATCAGTGCTATATCTACTGCTTTCACTCTTTTATATATATTACAGGGCTAGAGAGTTGGTTCCTGTAAACCCTTTTTACCAAAGGGTATGTGAAAAGATTAAACATGAAAATGCTGTGTAGTCATACGAGATGGAAGCTTACACATATCATAAGAAGTGCAAACAGGTGAAAAGTCATTTGATATAAAAGTGTATTTCATGACTGGAAGGCATGGAATCTAGGCACAATCTTGAAAACAATATAATAATCTTCTGTTTTGGTACAGGGTTTATTGGACTTTGATAGTAAGAATGCTCTTGACATAATTGAATCATCTATTAATTCCTAAAGAATTGAAAGAAGAAATGAGGAACAGTGAGGAAGAAATTGGGGAGAATGAGAAGCAAGGAAGGTAAAGGAGAAAATGAAGAGAGTAAGAAAAAGAGAGCAAAGGAAAAGGAAAGTTATTCAGCTTGACAGTGCTTAGCATTTCTATCATCTTTTTGATCCTTTCTTGCAACAAACATAAGAAAGGAATTATTATGTCTATATTACACTTGAGAATTTGAATTTACAGAAGCTGTTACAGAAGCTGTAACTTATGGTAGCTTAAGTAACAAGCTACTTTGAAAAGGACCCAGCTTTCAGAATTTTTTCTAGAAACAGACTTTGCAACTTTATCCCATGGTAGATTTGGGAATCCCATGCTGGTAAGAGTTGAAAGCTGGTGACTGCCATGGGTGTTACCCTAGGTACTCATGCAACAGAAGGCTCTTCCATCTTTGGGGATTAATTACTTATTTACCTAAGAAGGGAACTTCTTTAATGCTAAGCCAGTGTTTTAACAGTGAGCTACTTTCTCAGTCTATAATGATAATATGATAATTCTAAACCATTCTAAAATTTAAAAAACTTTCTATTTAAAAATCCAAAAAAGTAATTATATAAAGAATATCATAGATATCACTAATGCTCATGAGACACAGATGGAGAGGAACTAATTGGTGTTTCTGAACCCATATCTACAACACACATGAAGGCACAAAACTGGTGTTTTAATAAGGGTTTATTATTTGCAATGATTATTGTTTCAAGGAGGCAATACTATATATTGAGAACACTTGTCGCCAGTGGAATAGGAAAATGAGAGCCCACATCAGATTTTCCAAAAGTTAGATGTGAGACCTACAACAATATAAACTCTATGATTCTCCATTTCTTAGATAACATACAACAAATTAGTAATTTTCATGAAATTTGATATTTTATAGACATAAACATTTTAAAAATAAAATTAATTTTAGTTCTTATAAACCACAACATTTTAATGGAGTAGATTAAGCTTTTACTCTTGCCTAAACGTTTGTTGAATGCTATAGTTTTTGGAAACTTGGAAGTTAATTCACCTTAACAAATGTTCATTATTTTTTGCCTTTGAAACTCATATATTAACCTATGTTCTTTGTATTTCAAATAATGTTCAAATGTGAAATAAATTGGAAATACTAGAAAATGTATTTTAATATACTAATAAGTCTATACATCATTTTCATTTATCATTTAGAGGTAGAATTCACATTTTAAGTTGGATAGTTTGGCAAGATTTTTTAAGGAAGAGAAAATGGTTTAAGTAAAAGAAAAAGAAAGAAAATTAAAAGTTGGTGGCAGGGGAAAGAGAGGTGGCTCAATGGTACAGCACTTGCCTTGCATGCATGAAGATCCATGTTTGAATCTCAGCACCACATACACAACTAAGTTTCAGGAAAATAAAAACTAGACAAAAAATAAATAAAATTTACTCTCTTTCTCTCTCTTTGTTTAAAAAAATTGGATGGCATAAGAGAAAAATTCATCCTTAGAATTTATGATATGAATAAAATAGCATAATTGCCCACACTTTTACTTTATTTTACTAAAAATAAAAGAAATAGGTTTAAAAATATAGATAAGACACAGGGTAAAATACAGAAGACACATCTATTAATTGACTAGACATTTTGTAAAATAATATGATAACTTAAATTTAAAATACATTACTGATGGTGAAATAAAATAGAAATTTACTTCAATAGGTATAACTAACATTTTTTGGCAAAATTGTATATGCCTATCATTTAGAAAAGTATTTAGATCTTTGTGTGTGTGCATACACACACAAATACTTGTTGCAACCTCTTGTGTACACTTGAAGGAAAGACATTTTTGTCATTACTTTATCCAATTTTTCTTGAGCCTTCGCCATGTACTAAGTGCTATGCATACTATTATGGATTTGAAGAAGAAACGAATACTCCACTTCTTTGAAGAATTTTATTTCAATGGGTAGATTTGATATAATGGAGATGGAGATGGGTTGACATAGTCTGAGAAATCTAGTATGGTATTCCTGGAGAAATGACATACAAGAATGTCCCAAGGACCCAAGCTAGGAGAAAGTAAATCACATTCAAGGAACTGAAAATAAAACAGCTACTTGTGCCTGAAGAAGGAGGTCAGAGAGAGGGAGTGATATGAAGTGTGATTTAAAATGCGGAGGATGATTCATGGTAAGCTTTGTAGAACATGATGATGATTATGCTATTTATCCTGTAGTCAACAACAAAGGTGATGTATGTATAGTGGTGATATGCTGGGAAGTAATTTAATCAGAATCACGTTTGTAATTTATTGGTGTTGAAGTGTGGAGAATGGATTGTAGAGGTGCAGAGAGAACATAGAGATACTGCTTAAGAGGTAAAGACCATCAACAAGTATGTCTTCACAAAATACATTGAATTTTCAAGTCTCACCTTTCCTCATTCAATACTGAAAACAGCATAAAACATTTTATGTGAACACACACATATATATACATATATACATTCTTTGACAGTTTTATGAGTAAAATGACATTTCCTTCCTTTTTTGTTTTATATATATAATGAAATAAATATGATATTATATAGTATGTAGTATATACATGTTTATAAAAATATTACATATAATGTATATGTATATGTTTGTCCATGCATGTTCCTTTTGATATTCTCATTTGTTAGAGGGAATTTTTTTAAGAGAGAGAGAGAATGAGTGAGATAGAGACAGTTAATTTTTATTTTATCATCTTTTTTGCCTATACTTAACTGTGTATGTGGTGTTGGGTACAGAACCCAGGCCCTGGTGCTTGCCAGGCAGTCATTATAGCACTAAGCCACTTCTCCAGCCCCATTACAAGGAATTTTTTAAAAAAATCTAACAGAAATCCTTGAACTGAAAAATACACTAAGTGAAATTAAAAACACAATAGAAGGCATGAATATCAGAATACATCAAATAGACTAAGAAGCAGTTAACTCAAAGACAAGCTATGCAGGGGCTTGTGTGGTGGGCTTGTGTGGTAGCTCCATGGTTATAGCGCTCACCTGGCATGTGCAAAGACATGGGTTTGAACTCCAGCAACATGTACACAGCTAAGTGTCCAGGCAACAAGGGTCACATGAAAAACTACATAAAATTGATTCACTCACCTTCTTTCTCTCACTGTTGCTCTCTTAAAAAAAAAAAGACAAGCTATATGAAAACACAATTGAAGGAGAAAAAAGAATAAAGAGGAATAAATGAACCCTATAGGAAGTCTGAGGAAGCATTAAAAAGGAAAACATTTAGGTTTTAGTTCAAACTGGATTTTAGAATTCCAAAGAGATAGAACGTTTACTCAGAAATATTATAAGAGGAAACTTCTCAAACCTAAATAAGGATATAAACAGTCAAGTACAAGGTCAGATGTAACGAGTCAGAAACAACTCAAGCAAGTTTACCCCAAGATGTATTATAATGAAGTTGTCCAAACTGAAAGATAAAGAAAAGATTCTTAAGTCATATAGAGAAAAGAAACAAATAGCACTTAAGCATTTTCCAACGCTCCTGACAGCTGACCTCTCAACAGAAACTTTACAGCCTAGGAGATGGTGGGATAAATTTTTGCGGTACTGAAGAAAGAAAAATTGGCATCTAAGCAATCCCTTAGAAGTGAAGAGGTTATAAAGAAATTCCTAGGAGAGAGTGCATTTCTACCAGATTTATTCCACAAGAAATTCTAATAATAGTTCTTCAAACTGAAAGAAAGAAATGTTAATGAATAAGAAGAAAACAGTAAACACAAAATTGACTGGTAAGAGTAACTTCTCAGCAATTGAGACTCACTTACATTGTAAACAGGGTATATAATTAATTCATGATTTTAATATAAAGACTTAACAAATGACACAATAATGAGTACATTAATATGCTAATATATAGGCAGTATAGAACAATGTAAAATATGACACCAAAAATTCAAAAAAAGGAATGAATTATAGTGCCTATGTAGACTTACATTTCTGTATTTTGTTTCTTTTCTTATAGTTAATATAGTGTTAAATTCCTTATATTTTAAAGCATCTTTTTATAATCACAAGAATGTTTTTAAGAGAGAGGGATAGTGAGAGAGAGAAAGAGAAAATTAATTTTATTTAGTTTTTCATGAAACCTCAGTTGCTCCAACACGTCGTTCTGTTCATGGTGCTGTGGTTTGAACTCAAATCCATACAAATGCCAGGCAAGTGCCTTAACCACTGAGAAACTACTCCTGACCCAATCACAAGAAGTTTTAAGCCTTTTAGCGAGTGCAAAACAAAAGATAATGAGCAAAATAAAACAATAATCATGTAATTAAAACAGACTAATTCTGTTAACTGCATTTAACAAAGGAAGACTGCAAAGTAGTATCAAAGAGAGGAACTACAATAAAAGTTACAAAGCCGCTGTAGTGAATCTTTACCTATCGATAATTACTTTAAATGCAAATGAGTTAAATTCTCCCATTAGAGGACATAGAGGGATTGAATGGCTATAAAAACAATACCGAATTATGTATTTCTTACAATTCACTTCACCTCCAAGGACATGCATAGCTTAAAAATAAAGAGATGGAATAAAATATTAAGTACAAATGGAATCCAAAAGAATGTAGGAGTGGCTAAATTTAGATAAAACATTTTATATTTAAGCAGCAAACAGAGAGAAGGAATATAATCATATTGTGAGAAAGATGTCAATTCAGCAAGAAGAAATAGCAATTCTCTGTATAAATACACCCAATATAAGAGTACCCAAGAATATAAAGCAAACATTAATGGATTTAGAAAGAGAAATAGACTACAATAGAATAGTTGCAGCAGAGTTTACTACCCCATTTTAAGGAATAATCAGAACATTCAGACCAAAAACCAATAAAGAAACATGAAAATTAAAGTTGATGTTACAGCAAATATATCTGCACAACATTCTACCCAACAGCTACAGAATATACATTCTTTTCAAGAGTACATTTGGGACTGGAGTGGTGACTCAGTTACAGTGCTTGCCTGGCATGCAAAAGGACGCTGGTTGAAATCCTGCACCAAGTACACAACGAAGTGTCAGAGCAATGAAAGCCACATGAAAAACTAAATAAAAATTGATTCTCTCTTTCTCTATCACTGTCCCATTCTCTTTTACATAAAAGAAAAAGAGTACATGGAACATTCTTCAGGATAGAATACATGCGTAGCCACAAAACAAGCGGAGAAAATCTTTGTTTTAATTTAATATTATAATGAATATATTTTCTGACCAAAAAACAGTAAAACTGAAAGTCAACATCAAGAAAAACTTTAAACTATACAAAAACTTGGAAATTAAGTATTTTTTCTTGAATAAACAATAGGTCAAGACAGAAATAAACAAAGGGATTAGATCAGTTTTAAAAAAAGGGAAAGTGGAAATGCAATATACTAAAACCTATGGGATATAAGAAAAGAAGCACTAGGAGCAATATTTTTAGCAATTAATGTCTACATTCAAAAAGCACAAAGACTTCAGACAAACAACTATTCACTACAACTGGAAGAAACCAGGAGAAACAAAAGACCCAACCACATCCAAAAGTATTAGAAGGAAAGAAATAATAAAGATCAGAACAGAAATGACAGAAAGACAAAAAATATGCAAAAGAAAAATGAAATCAAAGCCTGATTTTTCAAAAAGGTAAATAATATTGGCAAAACTTTAACTTTAGTAAAAGAAAAAAAAGAAACAGAAGATTTTTAAAAGTCATAGATGAAAAGGAAAACATAGCAGCTAACACTAAAAATATACAAAGAAAATGATTAGAGATTATTACCAACAGTTGTTAATGTCATGGTATTTATCTTTAATATTGCCTGAAAATCTTGTGTTTTGAAAGTGCAATTTCTCAATTCAGGGAGGAACACAGGTGGAGCTTTTAATCAGTGATGGTAGGTAAATTTTATTAGTGGACTAATACATATTATGATTAATAATTATTTTTATGGATTAATAATTGGAATGCAATACTGGGTAGTAACTGAAGGCAGGTTTGGTAGGTCTGGAGGAAACAGGTCCCTGGAAGCATGGCCTTAGAGATTATCCCTAAGAATTTTATCTGCTACTTATTCTCATTTCCTCTGCTTAATGTTTGCCATGAACTGATCAGCTTTCCTCCACCATGCCTTTGTGTGATGACATTCTGCCTCACCTCAAGGTACACTGCTAGGGAATCAGCCAATGATGGACTGAAACCTCAGAACCATGAGCCCAAAATGAACTATTCCTCCTCAAAACTGTTCCTTTTAGATACTTTGGTCATAATGGTGAAAAGATAATACTATATGGGAAAAAATTGATAACCTAGAAGAAATCGATAAATTTATTACAAAAACTGAATCATAAAGAAATATAAAACTTGAACAATCAATTCTAAATAAAAAAATTTAAACACTAATAAAAAGTTTATATTAAAAAAAAAAAATTCCAGGACCTAGTGGTTCCACTGCTGAGTTCTAGCATACATTTAAAGAGCAAACAATACCAATTATTCTTAAAGTATTTAAAAATATTGAAGGGAAAATATAATTTCCCTGTTACCAAAACAAGACAATGACTCAACAAATGAATAAATCTGAAAGACATGTATGCAAAAATCCTCAATAAAGTACTAGCAAACAAAATCCACAGCACATTAAAAAAAGTTACTATTAGCATATGGAATTCTTCCCAGGGATACAGGGAATGTATGACTTCCAGGATGACTCAACATAATCAATAAATATAATACACCATATCAAAAATATAAAGGACAAAAATCATAGTCATTTCAACAGTTGCAGAAAAAATGATGAAACTTAAGATCACAAAATGGTAAACATGTAAAAATTAGGTATAGAAGAGATTTTCCTTAGTGTGAAAAATTCTGTTTATATTGAGAGTAGCTAAAAATATGCTGATTGGAGAAAAACTGAAAGCTTTGTCAGTGAGACCTAGAACAAGACAAGGATGCCCACTTTCACCACTTTATTCAACATAGTATCACAAGTGCTAGCCAGAACAATCAGGCAAGTGAAATAAAGGATATCCAAACTGGGAAAGAGAAAATCCAATTGTCTCTGTTTGCAGATGACATAATCATACTTATAGAAAAGCTCAGAACTCCAACAAAAATTACTAAAACTAATAAATTAATTTTTCAAGGATGCAGGATACAAAATCAACATATAACAATCAGTAACATTGCTATAAGTTAGTGGCAAATTATCTAAAAAAGAAATTAAGAATGAAGTTCCATTGCAATACCTATGAAACATAATACTTAGAAATAAGTTGAAACAAATAGGGGAAAGATCTCTGTAACAAAAACAATAAATCACTATTGAAGGGAATTAAAATAGACACAAAAAGCAGAAAAGTAGCACGTTATTGGATTTTGAGAAACTTTATTGTTATAACATTCAGATAAGCCAAAGTGGCATACTAATTCAATGCAATTTCTAACAATAATATTCTTCATAGAACTGAAAAAAAAACAACTTTAAAATCTATAGGGAACCATAATCAACCCAAAGAGCTAAAGCAATTTGAGCAAGCATTATACCACCTAATTTAAAACACACAGAATAAAAACTATAGGATTCAAAACAGCATGGTATTGACATAGTAACAGACACATAGAACAAGAGAAAGAATGCAGAGCCAACACAACCACAGCCAACTGTTTTTCAACAAGGTGCTAAGAACAAGGATTGGAGAAAGAACAGCCTTGCCTTTCATCCTTACTTTCTCATTCATTCACCCAAAGATGGTTGGTCTTTGTCAGGGTTCAGTTACGAGGTGACCTCCAAAGCTCATGTATGAGACAATGCAAGAAGGCTTAGAGGTGAAAAGACAGGGCTGGAAACCTTAATCCGATCAGTGAATGAACCCTCCCAAAGGGATTGACTGAGTGGCAACTGAAGGCAGATAGGGTGTGCTGGAGGTGGGTCATTGGAGGCATTCCTCTGGGCTATATATTTGGTGAATTGAGTTTAGTCTCTTTCTGCTTCCGGATTGCAATGCCCTGAGCCACTTTCCTCTGCCACACCTTTCATCCATAATGTTCTGCTTCACCTTGAGTATGGAAGAATGGAGCTGGGTGTCTAGGAACTGACACCACTGAAACTGTGAACCTCCAAACAAATTTTTCTTCCTCTAAAATTGTTCTTGTCAGGTCTTTTAATCACAGCAGTGGCAAAACTTACTAAAACAGCCCTGTTCTTGAAGTTATTTTTATGCTGTTAATTAAATGTGGAACTCTGCTACTGTTAAGTTTTAGCTTACAAAAATTTATAAGAAACACAAATCCACAAATAATCTGACAAATAAGCTTGTCTAAAAGGAAGAAACATACATGTTCATGTGAAAATACAATGGAAGAATGGAAAGTGTTATTGGAAGTATATGAACAGATCAACGAGCTCTCTGAGCTCAGAGTAAGTTTGAGACAACATTGAGATAAAAGTTGAAGGGATGTTGAGTAGAAAGTCATGGAGAAATGGGTATTTGTACATCATTAATATGATACATACTGACCACTAGACTGGAATGGTTTAAGTACAAACTATTCTTGAACTCAAAGACTAAATCACTGCACTTGGACAATGGCTCTTCCCCATTCCTTCTAGTAGTTTGCCTCCATGTAGTAACAGTTTAAACATCAAAAAGATGAATGGGACAATTTCTTAAATGCAGAGAAAGGCATTATCTGTTGTCAAAATAGCATTCATCCCCACTTTTCTTATATTACTTCCTTTGTCATGAGGTTAAAAAAAATACTATGCTTGCCAATATGCTTCATCTTCATATATTGGGATGTCACTGCCTTTCCTCCAGTGAAAACATGTCACAGGAAATTTTAAAGATAAAAGAGAGGCAGAAGCCAACAACCTTCCTCCACTAGTTACATTCTGTCATATGGGCTTCCATAAATTTTTGAACATCTAGCAGTTGCTTGCAAATTACTTTCTTTGGTGCTACAGACAACTGAAATGATGGGTTTTTTAAATAGTTCCTGTTCTGAAGGACACTGAAACACACACACACAGACACACAGACACACACACACACATACACACACACACCCCTACCTATTTGATAGAGACAAAATTTGATAGAGACAAAGAAGCACAGTGAGAATGATAATTACTTCAGGATTTTGGTCATGCAATCATGGTGGTTCAGAAGTCTAAAACATATAGAACAGAATGAACCTGGAGAGTCAGCTAAGAAGTGGTATTGAGGCTAACACTCAAAATTTGAATGGTAGGAATCTCAGTCAGGGATATTTTATGTTACAGTCATGAAGCTGAATCATTTCTGTTTTGTTAAACCTGAGACTTTGCTCTTAATTTCCTCACTTGATAGAATTAGGTCCACCTACATTAAGTAGGGGGGTTTCTTACAATGAAAATATATCGATGTAAAAGTTTTTTACACTTAAACATATCCTTACAACAATATCTATATAACCAGTTAACCTAATCTAAGATACCATATCCACTTGACACATAAAGCATAACAATCTACCTGTTATCAATTAGAGATAAATACATACCTCCTTAAGACATACTTAATTTCCAAATAAATTGAAAATATATTTTCATGAACTAAAGTGATACAATCGAAACTCCATAACGACCCTCAGAAGAGGATGCATGATACTTAGGCAATCTTCAGTGTACTTTATATCCAGTAACAGAAATATTATAAGCTAGCCATACTTAAATATTATTATGTAAAGTCCATAAACACTATATCAGAGGGCTAGAGCAGTAGCTCAGTGATTATAGCACTTGCCCAGCATAAGCAAGTACAGGAGTTCAAACTCCAGCAACATATACACAACTAAGTCTCAGAGAAACTAAAGCTACATGGAAAATTAAATAAAATTTATTCTCTCTCTCTCTCTTTCATTGTCCCTCTCTCTAAAAAATAAACATAAAAATAAAATAAACGCTATATTATAAGGAGATCTTACAGACTGAATGTTTCTTTCCTTGCAAAATTAGTATGTGGAAATCTAAACCCCAAAGTGATATGTTAAAGGGGTTGGACCATTGGAGGTGATTATCATAAGCTGAAGTTGTCATGAATGATGTTGGTGCTTTTATAAAAGAGGCACTATTGAACTCTTCTGCCTCATTTTGCCCAGTGAGGACAAAGAAAAAAGATAATCATCTATGAAACAGGTAATGGAAGTGGGCTCTCTCCAGACACTGAATCAGCTGGTGTCTTGATCTTGCACTTTGTCCTCAGAATTGTGAGAAATTGATTTCTGCTTTTTACAATCCCCCCTGTCTATGGCATTTTTGTTATAGTAGACCAAATGATGAAGATGGGAAAGAGAAAAATGAGAGGCAAGAAAATGAATGATTTTTTTGCTCTATCGTCTGTTTATCTATCTACGTATACATAAACATATTTACAATAAAATAAGGAACATATAACATTTTCAGTCCTCAGTTCTTTAACTGGTCTTGTGCTTATAACTGGTATTTATAACTACCTTCTTCTGTTCTGTAAACCACATTCCCTGTGCTATAAAGCATCTTAGTTGTCATGGTTCTTTATCTAATGGGGTAAATAACCCAAACCTTTATTCCCAAAGGGTATAGGCCATTGTTATTATTTTTGGTATTGGGTTGTTGAAATTTTCCATCAATTTTGATCACGGGAACTACTGTAGTCGGGAATTCTTTAAAGGATCTCCTGCATTCCAGATACTCTCTTATTTACCTCAATTGTGTACCAGCAGTTTAATTTCCTCTTGGTAGCCAGAATCAATCACCCCAACCAATATACTACATCCTTTCTTTGTTCGCTGGTTAAGAGACATTAGGAGCTCAACAAGGCTAGTTGCAGCCTTCACTTTCAGTTCAATGAAACTATTGTTGCTTCTCCTGATGGAATCATTTTTCCTTTTGTGGCCAAGACCTCCAGACAAGCAGAGAATAAGAGTACGGGAAATAAAATTTTGCTACTTGATCACTAGGGATAATATTGAGTGGTGCCACATATACCTGTTATCTCAGCTATTTTCCATTAGTTTGCACATTTTATACAATGGAATCAGAATTAGAAATAACAATAAGTGCAGACTGGGAAAGAGAAAGCAATGTAGCAGGAACGAGAAATGTGGATATTAGGATACTTCTTCAAAAACCTACTTGTGCATCCAGGGCCTCATCCTGCACAACCTCATATAAGTCATTTCCATTTGATGACGGAGTGCTGCTGTATACACTCAACATAGTGGCTTTGTGGGTTTGATGACACTCAGTTCAACATGGACATTTTAAGTGACAAGATAATTTAATGACCTTCAATTTAGCATTTAGCATTTGATCTCTACAAAGCAGTGATAACAAGTCAAAAGTTCTTTCTCAAAAGGAAAACAGTTGGCTGCAGAAGATGGTGGGGATTTGTTCCAGAATTCTGTGCCTGCGCTGTCCTTTACCTACAAAAAGATCTGAACATGACCTCTATCTGATACAGTCACTTTAGGCACCACTGTATCTGCTGGATCATATGGACCATGGGAAGAATAGTTTGTGTAGTAACAAGGGCAGATCCTATTTTTATTCCAAGCTCCACATAAAACTAATACCTTTTCAGGTGAATTTTTGCATGAGATGAAGTGTCATACCCCCAAATAATAATAATTGTTGCCTCTCAAATCCATGGAAGCCCTTTAACCATTGTGCTTCCTTTATGGCTGTAATGGGATCCACATGCAACAGTGCTAGAATTTGCAGTGCTCCCCAGCTTCACTGCTATCTACTTATGTCTCCATTTCAGTTTTCAAGATCCCACTCAGGATTCCTATTGAATCCCCATCACTGTCTAGCTTTGAAAAGGTGACCCTGCAAGTTTGAAAATGCAATTTACATTGTAATTAAGTCACTTATAAAATTCCACCTTGAATTTTTTTTCTCAGAAACCTTGACCTTGTAACTACAGGAAGCAGAGGATTCATTCTGAGTTGGAAGTTGTGAGGTCCTTTTTACAAATTGTGAGGTGGAAATTTAAGGTTTGAAGTCTGTTGACTTCTTTCCTTACGTTCTCCAACACAGATAGAAACACCCACCAATTCTATTATGTGTTTATTTTATTTAAAATGTTCTAAAGTAGCAAATATTTGGTCATACAGAGCTCTATCTTCTATGGGTACTTGATTATTAAAAGGTGATAATTTGAGTACCTCTTTTGATATGTCATGTTTGCCAGTATTTTATGTATCACTAGAAACACCATTACCTTTAAATTAAACATGATTAGAGAATCAACTCAGAATTCCCAGAACCAATAACATACATACACACACACTATATATATGTGTATCTAATTTATAATATATATTATAATGTATTGCATATTTTGTTATAAGCAGTTGGCTTATAGGATGCTGATTTAACAATCTAAAGAATTGTCACCTCTACTTACAATGCTGGAACTTCAAAATCACGGGGAAGGCTGTCAAAAAAATTGAAATTGCAAGCAAACTAGAACTCAAGCATAAGATGGAACCTCATGAGACTGGATGAAAACTTGTATCCTTTTTTATCGCCTCCCACCTTGGTGATGAACTTATCCTGAAGAAATGGGAATTTTTATTACATAGATGAAATACATGCTCCTGGCCCACAGTCAAAACTAAAAAGGAACCAAAAGAAGGGAAAGGGATTTCCTGTTCAGTTGCTCCTTTAATCTCACCTTGGCAACGCACTACAAAAACATCTCCTTTATCACCATGCAGTATGCTGTCAATAAAATGCTAAAGTTTACAGACTTTTGTTCCAAAATTATGCCAAATATATTTAAGTTCTATTGATTATGGCATTTTACATGATAAAGTGTTTGTATTGTGTATTCATACACTATTTTTATCAAGTTTGCAAATTAAAATTATTCTAACTTTGTTAAGTGAATGGGGTGTTAATCAGTATTGTTTCTTCCATGATCTTAAGTATCTGGAATAAGATGTAAAGGTTTGGTAAGACGTTAACATTAAAGGACAGATTGAACTCATGTTTAAAACCATCTGGATTTGTAACCTGACATCGAGTAAACGATTTTTAACAACCATTGTTATTTATTTTATGATTCTTGGTCTCTTTCGAAATTTAGATGTGAGATTCAAATATTGCAATTGAATTTTGATGTGTTGGTAAAAATTGAAGGTTATAGTAAATGAAAACTCTAGAGCTAAAAAGCAGACAACTGTGGAACAAAGATACAGAAGAACATGAACACTTATTTAGCCCTTGCAATATGCTAGACACTCTTTTGAATTATTTACATACATTTTTATTCCTATAATGAATGGAATCTGTGACATAGGGTTCTTTAGCTTCATGCTGACGTTCAAGGACAAGAAACCCAGAAACATAAAGGCATTTGTCCTGAGATCCTAGACCATAGTGTGATGCAGGACTTTAAACCCAGTGGCCAGAAGCAAAACAGGGTTAAAATGGTTTTATGAAATTACATGAAAAAACTAACAAACTATGTGACTTTCAAAGAACCTTGCTGAGAAAGGGACTGCTTTATGATTTTTTGTTTGCTTTGTTTTCACATTTTTGCTTTTCAGAGGAAGGATTAATTTTCTTTTGTGGCCTCTTTGCAATTTGTCTGTGCATTCCCACTCTACCTCATGGACCCCATGCATTCTTTCTGTATGTCTAATCTTTGTGGAGATGTGCTACTTAACTCAAAAGACTCAATTTTAAAAGAATGCATGATTTTACCTCAGTCATACCATTGAAATGAAAATATTGGGTATATTCATTAAAACTTAGCAAATACTCCATAAATTCAAACTTTAGCTTTTGAAGTTGAACACTACATGTCACCATTAGGCTATAAAATCCTGTGCTTAGCCCATGGTAGCTTAACTGCTCACTAAGTTTGTAGAAAGGTGAGATCTCTAATTGTGAACTGTGCAAAACTCTGTTGATATTTAATCACTGTGTATTATCAGCTTTTCCTTTCACTTTCTATTGATTCTTTTTATAACAAACACATCCTTTCTACCATGCTGTTTCCAAAATCTAACTCTAAGTTACATACAGATATATTTCCTTTACAAATACTACCTGTACATTATCCATTCTATTTTCTCCAAATGTGCCACGTTTCAGAGGCATCCTCCTGGTGTCAGCCTTGTTAGTACTGGTATAATTATAATCTTCCATGATTAATGCCTTAGCTCTTTTATAGGATTTTCTTATGTGCATACATATTTCTGAATCTCTTTTTTCCCTTTTTTTGTCCTGCCTGAGACACAGAAGCTTCTTGTCATTTCTTTTCTTTCCATTTCTATTCATTGTTGTAGCCCTAATAATCTGTCTTAGATGACACTGTATATAGTATCCTTTCTGCAGAAGTCTAGCCTTTCTATGAAAATATCCTTCTGATTTTTATAGAGCTCTTCCCTACTCCACTCTACCTTGCCATTTTACTCATGTTGTATTGATCTCTGCTTCTTTACCTCAAAGCCATGGCATTATTGGCTTTATTTTGTCCTTCCTTCCCTCCTTTCTTTCCTCCTTTTTGTTTTTCAGGGAAACAATTGAACAAATAAAAAATGTACTTTCTTTTACTTCTTAGGTTTTTATATCATACTGTTATTATTTTTGCTGTTTAGGAAATATTAATGTCAGTTATCTACTGCAGTCTCTCCCCTCTTAAATATTTTTCTTGTTTGCATAACAGTCTTCGTTATGGGGGCCTCTGAAAACCTGTGGGGAAAAAAAGAATCTTAACATTTCTAATATTACTTCTTTCTCCCTATTTTCTTTTCACTCTCTCTTTCTTTGTTTTCTATTGTCCTGTAATACCTTTTTAATGCACAAAGAAATGAAGCAAACTTGAGAACATTAGTTAATATTTTGTGATTAAAAATTAGCATGGTAGCAGGTTCAATTCTGCCTTCTGCTAATTCAAAATATACCATTTGAAGTTGAAGAAAGTAAGATAATATCTGGGCTTATTTCAGATTATTGATGCTAAAAATTTCCAAAGACAGAATATTAAAATACAGTTCCAGTTACTAATGCTTGTATAATTAAAGTGCAGAAAATAATTACTCTTAACATTACGTCACTCAATTCTGCCTCTCTGGTTTCATTTTGATTTTCTGATCCCCTACCTATAACTTTGAACAGAAATGCAAGTTGTAAAATTGATGTTGAGTTTCTGAGTCTATTTTTGCTTATCATACTCTTATTTCTTTACCATCTCTATGTACCTTTGGTTTCACTTTACTTTCATTTTAAACGTACAGCTTAGGTACTGTTCTTGGATGCACTCTCCTTCATCATTTTTCTTTCTGACTTCACTATCGTACTCTTATATGAATTCAATGGCAGTCATTTTTTCCCATACATTCTCACTAAGAATGTATATATGTAATTTTTCTATTTAAAATTAGGGCAAAAAGTTTATGTGGATACATGATTCTCCCATATTTCAGAAATATCTTCTGTTATTAATTTTCTTTGAACATCACCTTGAATAGCCACTAAAACCTAGCCACTTATTGACTTACTAGTGTAGATTTTGTGTGGATTGTTTTATAGGCAATAGGATCATCATATTCCTTCTATGATACTGACTTCATGTTCCTGATTTCTCCATTATTTTTTTCTGATATTTTTGTTGTTGAATATTTTACACTTATTCACAATTTCAAATGCTGTTTAGTTACCTAATTTAAAGATACATAGTGATAAAAGATAAACAGTCATTGCAATTGATTTTCAACATAAAATATTTTGGAGTATTTATTATATAATTAAATGAGACAAAATTAAAATATTGATGATAAACACTTGTGTGTCCATTCAACAGTCTTTACCTAAAAAGCTGTCTTAATATATAAAAAATCAGCATAACGTGTGCATTAACTTTAAACAATAAAGGCATAAAAAGACCTTGAATATTTTATCAATGCATTGATAATATTATAAACCCATATGCTTACAAGTTTTTTATGTGCAAAAAAAAAAGATTTTAAAAAGTTCTGTAATGATTTCTGGTTACAAGCCTAAATAACATTAAATTTATATACAGAAACTTTTCAGTATAACTTGACATTTGCAAATTTCATAAAATTGACTAATTTTATCTTTTAAAGTCAGGTTCTCATTACATAAATGAGGAAAACAAAAGGAACAAAAAAGTCTAGTCTTAAGCATAGCTTTTCATATTGTCTTCACTAGGAACTATCTTGAAATAATACAGAGATACCCAAAGCATGTTGGATGCTTCTACATTTATCTGTGTCAGCTGCACAGGAGCCATGTCATCTCTGTCCACAAAAGAGCAGTTTGTCATCTCTGACCTACCCTTTATCACCTCACTCCATATACAGACTATGGATTGAAACATTGAAATTTACCTTAAAAATCAGTTTCTTTAGCAATCAAGTTATCACAGCGTTAGGAAAAACTGAATACAGCCATGAACATGTGTTGTGCTTGTACATATTGGAGCCTGTACTGTTTAAAGACAGAGAGAGAAAAGAAAACATGATTAAAAAAAGAGAAGTTGTGGAGATAGGAACTTATTATCACTTCCTCACATACAATCAATATTTCCCATTGCCTATTTGTTCCTCAAAAATATACATATATGTTAAGAAAACTGATTTCAAGCAAGTGGCTTTGGCAAGATAGCTAAATTGTCTTAACTAATGCATTTCCTGTCTTGGCACACCAAATACAGACAAAATATCCATGTACACAAAAACTAGAAGAAAAGTTGACAATTCCAAGGGCAGAACATTCAGAGTAGTGCTGTGTAATTCAGATAACTTGTAAATTTCTAATGCTATAAAATTTTGAATGGGCAGTGGTTCAATGGTAAGAGTATTTGTTTAACATGTGTAAGAATCTGGGTTTGATCCTTAGCACCACCAAAAATAAAATGTGGGGTGAAGAAAATGATATCCACTTGTACTTGAGTACCTAAATTTGGTGAAAAATATAAAATTTTTAGACTTAAAAATACTAAATATCCCTAAAAAAACAATATTGCATTTTATGTATGTGTTGTTAAGCTTTCATTGACGTGAACAAAATATCCGACAAGACCCAATTGGAGGAGGAATAGTTTATTTCGGGCTCACAGTTTGAGAGGCTAACTCCATTACTACGGGCCTGAGGTGATGCAGAACACTATGTAGGTGGCAAAAGGGCAGTAGCAGAGGAATGTTGTCATAATATAACAGCAAAGAAAGAGAGAGAGATAGGGAAAGGGGGCCCAATGGAAAATGAATCCTTCAAGGAATGGTCCCCAGTAAGCCACCTCCTTCAGCCACACACCACCTGCCTATAGCTGATGCACACACAGCCCATTCAAACTAATAAGAACTGATTAGATTACCACTCTTATAATCTAATCATTTACTTCTGAATATCCTGCATTAACATAGGAACTTGGGGTACACCTCATATTCAAGTTAGAATAATGTATAAGTGTAGATCAATAAGAAGCATGTATATATTTCTTATCTTATTAACATATTTAAAAATAAATTTTAAAGTAATTGGTAAATACAATCAAGATTTGGGTTGATATGAGAAAACAAAATAAACGTGCGAATGTTTTCTAAACTTAACATTACTATTTTTCCTGGATGTAATTTTGAATGTGAAAGCACAATGGTACTTTAATATCATGGATATTCTTTATGATTGTTCAATATATAGC
This sequence comes from Aplodontia rufa, assembly GCA_004027875.1. Lineage (NCBI taxonomy): Eukaryota > Metazoa > Chordata > Mammalia > Rodentia > Aplodontiidae > Aplodontia > Aplodontia rufa. Next base: position 30,945 of record PVKS010006610.1, on the reverse strand, counting down.
AATATAGCTTCAAATCATCATACACACACCAAATCCCATCAAGTGTATATTGCAAATAAATTATCTCTTTTATTTTTACTCGTTCTTTTCTAGATCATATTACTGGATGGTAGTATATTTTTCTCTGGATAAAAGTACATAATCATTAACAGTTATGTTTCTCCTTGGCAAAGGGGCTGATGACATACACTCTGATTTTGTGATATGTAATTTAATAGCTGGCATATTAGGAACTTTAATGCAAGGCTTATAATGTAAATTTCAATTCTGTACTCTGTCAGTAACTAACAAATGCTGAATTATTTCCTTCCTTAGACATACACCATTGAAATCCATTTAAAGTGCTTAATGATGTATTAATAAACCATGATTTTCCAGCAGAGTTTCTCCACTCCTCTTACTGGCGCCAGCTCTGTTGCTGCCAATCAAATTAGAAAGCTATGTTTTCTAAGTTAATAAAGGTTAATTGGACATATAAAGGGAAATTGAACATCAGAAATAGCCATACTCACATTATTCTTTCCTAAAACTTAGTTATTAAATTTCAGCTTTTCAATTGTGTAGCTAAAACATCTTTATTTCTCATTTCGAACACAAAAGTCTATCTGCTTATAATTTCAGAAAACCCAGTCACACCAGACTTATATCTTACACCTATGTTAACTTAAATTTTTGAATTGATTATTTCTTAAGGGAAACAATTTTATATAGGATTGTTTGTGATTTATAAGCCTACCTGTAAATGCTTTGATTTCAATCATTCTCTATCTGAAAAACTTCGTTTACCATGAATATGTGAAAAATTATTCACAAGTAGATATCATTTCTTCTAAATACTTTCTGGCTTTTCCTACTTTCTGATGTTAGAAAGTGTAAAATATGGCTTGCTTGTCATGGGATCTATTGACTAATATTCAATTCTCATGTGAATCATGTGTTTGAACTGTCTGAATATGGAAAACTTTTTTAAGGAGATATTGACATGTGGAAGCTAAACAATTTTATAACTTTAAATATACCTAGTAGGAAAATAAATAATAAGAATGTTGAGGATCAAATATTCAGAGAAACTATTCCAGATACAGTAAACTCATTAAAAATGAATAAAATATAATAATGCATATTTAAAGCATGATGTCATTGCTCAGATTTTAAAGAAATATTTGTAACCCAGAGATGATAGGAAAGTAAAATTGTTACTAGCAAGAAAGGAAATTTTATAGTAACAAGAAAGTAAGAAACAGAGTCAATATTGCCTTGTTATAAATTAGATATGGAAATATCTCATAAAAAAATCCTGTTAGCAAAATTTTAGTATAACGTTAGAAAGAAAGAAAAAGTAAGTTAAATGTTTTTTATTATGAATTTGTTATCATGCTACAGCTTCAAGTTTTGGAAGTTTTTAAATTCCTTGGGTGTATTTCTCTTACTTACAAAAGGAGATTGTATTTATTAATAATTATTATAAGTTTTAAGCATTTACCATTTTGCAAGCAATATGTTACATCATAGTACATAAAAATCTGAGCTACAGCCTTTGCCATGGAGCAGCTTTGGATTTAGCAAAGAAGTTGCTGAGGCCTCCCAATTCTAATTTTATTTTCAGATAGCAGTCAATTCAACTCATTTTCTTAGTCAAGACATAGGGGAAAATTTAGCAGGTACTGTGAGTTGGGACTTTACACTGATAAAAACACATAGAAACTTAACTTGGATAGGTAGAAGGAGATGACATATATGTAAAGGAAGTAAATAAGGAAAATTTCTGTTTGACACTATTGATATAAAATAGGACATTAATCACCCATAAGATATATAATAACATTGTGTTCTTATCTGGGTTCAAAATAAGATAATGAGGCTCTGGGCTTATGAACATTATATACTTGTCAACATATATTACAAATTTGCAAAGGTTTAATAAGGAACAAGGCACAGCACATATATACAAAATGTTAATGCTAAATTTGAGTTGGTAGTTTATGATGATGCAGGGAAAGAAAATTCATGTCTAAAATTTATACTGCATCTGGATTTTGCAAGCCCTTTATTTTATTTCAGTCAGGAATGTATACCACTTTTAATACTTTCAGAACTTTAGAATTCATTCTTAAATGATATATTTTGCTTTCCTGTTGCAAATATTAAAATAAAGAGGCAGTTACCAGGTTTCAAAAATTGATCTCACAAATTTTATACAACCTTATTTTATATGTAGAAGAACTCTCTCAGAATATAAAATCAATATAATTGAAAAATAAATAGCTGTATGTGTTACTGAACATCTATTTGAAAATTCACAAGCCAGCTTTTGATAAACTGATTTTGATATTTCCTTTTCAAGGTTTAAAAGGGATGCTTTGCTTCACCACAAAGTAGAACAAAAATTTTAAATCAACACTTTTTCCCAAAGGTTTGGTATAGGTTTGAAATAAAGAAACATATGTACATATGGGTGCACATACACATATACACACCATATATGTGTGAGTGTGTATGTGTATACATACATATATGTGTGTGTGTAGTATATATGCAAATATATATTCACTTTTATGAAATATAAATATTTAAGATACTGAAAATATTAAATTTAGGACTGGCATCTCTTCTTTTTTCCTTTCTTGCCAGTACTGTATGTGTTTCTGTTGTTGCAGAAGCTGAAATGAACTGACATATTTCCCCTCAGTTTTGCCTCATAAGTGTCTACTGAGCTGGCTTTCGGTTGAGTTAATTGACAAGAGTGGCAATGTAAATGCTATGCAAATGAACCCCCACTAGGACTCCTTTCTTAGTTCAATTGATTTCTGTGCAAACATATCACTTTGTAATATTTCCAGATATTTAATTCTAGGTTTGTGCAGAAATTTAGTTTTATTGACAATGATATAGTGGCCCACTACACTACCGCTGACAAATCTTTTTGCTTTAAACACATCACTATGGCTGATAAATTTGAAGTACATTAAAAAAAAAGTGTTAATATGGTGAGGATGAACTTAAGTTAAAGAAAATTTACAACTGTGCTAACAGTCTGCCACACACACACACACACACACACACACACACACACACCTCAAGCCATGTAAACTTTTCACTGAAGGTATAATGTAATTAGCAATAGCAAGGACCAAACATTTATTTTTAACTTGTGACTATATTCAATATAATTCATCTATTTATATATTTTCCTTCTAAAAAGTACCTTAGTGACTTCAGGATTCATCAGTGCATTTCTCAGAGAGTGCTATGAAGACATCAATGATCAACGGAATTTTCTCCTAAGTCATCTGAACATTTGTTTACTGATGGTAGAAAGAGGAACAGGAGGAAAATCATACAAATCTATTAGTATGTGCAAGTACAAAAACCACACAGAATATGAAAACAAAGAAAGGTCAGATGGATGAAGTTTAAATACCCTCTTTATAAAGCAGAGAAACGAGATGGGTGTAGGTAATTTTAGAGAAGTTGTAAATGATTTTTAGAGGAATTGAATGGGTCCAAGTAACAGACAATGATTCTTTTGGTAAGCTGACGAACAGAAAGACCAAAGCTTGTGACTAAGGATATCTAGGTGTGGTGACATTTCTCAATCTTTTTCCAGCCATGTGAATTGGATCTCGTCTGGTTAACACAGTTTCAGGGAGGAGGTGCAAAACAAATGCACTTGTTTTGAGAGAATTTTAGAAAGAAAAAGAACCTTCCCAAGCTTAGGAAAGAAACAAGTATGCATTAGTGTCACATCCACAGCTTTGTTGTGTCAAGGAAATGATGTAAGTTCAGAAAAAGTCAAAGAGAGTGGAGATGGTGTGCAAGACATAATTTATTGGAGGAAAACTTACAAGATATCAGTGACTGCTCCAAGGAGAGTTGAGTACTGATAGGCTGAACAGATAGCACTTCCATCCCTAACGGTGCTTTGCCCAGTAGTGGCTGTAGGAGTAGCATGCATCCCTTTCTCAATGGCCTCAATGTGCCAGTTGTCACTGAGAGAGGGTTTTATATGCCAGGCTGCAGGAGCAGTGACCTTGCCAGCATCAGCTTGCTTCAAGGAGTTTACCTGTGTGACCAGCCTTCCAAACAGCAACTGTCCTGACATATGTGGAAGAAAGTAGCTTTCTAAACATATTAATAATTTGCAGTAATTTCTAGTGTGCATGAGAGGACTGGTTTTCAGAGTCCTTCGATAGTACACATCTGCATATTCCGCCTAGGCTTCGTCTCATCCTTTCCCTGTCCTGCCTAGTTTATGAGAACAGAGAGGGGGCATTCAGGGACATGGCATTTTACTCTCTCCCTTTTCTTTACAGATGGTACAGTCATAGACATCTTGATTCAGAATCCGTCCTCCATCTCAACATGTCAAACTGCCACATTTTGAGGTGCCATTTTCAGAACCCCAATAATCAGTTGTGTTAGTCCATAGGCTTTTATTTGAGCATATTGTCACACATTGTCATTCTACACTGAGAAGAATTTTATGAAGAATGTTTACAGAATCTCTCGTGTTTTCAATTTTCATCTTTTCAATCAAATTTATTGAATAGTAACTTAGATATAATAAAATGCATCTGTTTTCGATGTAATTTAATAATACATGTATAATCAGGTGGCTTGGCTGTGTTTCTTTAGATCCTTCAATCTCACAGAACTCTGAAAGGACTCTGAAGACAAATGGTTCTTGATTGCTCAGGAGACAGCCATGATAGCTTTAAGACCTCATAGGAACTCTTCTCTAAAGATGATAGAAGTGGAATGAGCAGCCCGAGACTCTCCCCTGTCTTTGTGGTCTATCCGTTCTTCTTGTGAAAAGGAAGCATGGAGATATAATACTGATGCCACAGATTGTGTGTTTGGGCAGGACACTTTACTATTCTAGGTCTCATTTTCCCATCTGAAAACATGGTTTGCACTAGATTTCCTTGTTAATTATTTAATCAGCTGCTTGCTGCCATCCTCTCTCACCTGCTTCTCTGAGTTTTTCTTTTGTTTTCCCTGGGAATGCTCAGGGTCACAGATTGAATTTATGTGTGATTGTTCCAAGGGATTTAGTCGCATGTGGCACGTACAGCGCTATGACTCATACCATAGTGATCAAAGCAAAGAGCTCCCTTGATTTAGTCTGCATGTGGAGTTTCCTTTTCTTCTTCAGACCAACCCGCTCCCATTTACCTACTCCATATCAGTTGCCAACAATTACACTGAACAATGGGGTCTCTGATGGCTTGTGCGTGACTTCTTTTTGTGTGACAGGGTAGTCTTACGTCATTTAAGGGTATGATGTTTGTAGTCATTTGGAAGATGAAAATTGAGGTGCAATAACTGAACCAAAGCAATTTATGTTTTGTATTTGGGTAATTTATTTTACATTTTTTAAGTATAATCACATTTTCCTGAAAAAATTTACATACATACATGTAAATATTGCCATAATAAAGTAACAAAGTAAAGTAATATATCTTCACCAAAGACACCTCCTTCATAGTGCTTTGCAGTCAATCTCCCAGCAAATCCCTGACCTTGTCCAACCATTAACTTTCTGTCAATACAAATGAGTTCAGCCTTTTCTAGAGTTTCATATAAATGAAATAATGCAGATTTTAGTCCATGGGCTTTTTGATGTTGAATTTTTTTTAAAGAGAGAATGACAGTGAGAGAGGGAGAGAGAGAAAGAAACGGAGAGAATCAATTTTTTATTTTATTTTTTACATGGCTTTCATTACTCTGACACTTAGTTGTGTACATGGGTGCTGGGATTTGAACCCATGTACTCATGCATGCCAGGCAAGCACCCTAACCACCGAGTCACTGCTCCAGCCCCAAGACATTGAATTTTTTTTTCACTAAGAATAGTGTTTTGGGATTCAGCATTATTGCCTTTATCAGCCAATTTTTCCTCCTGATTAAACATTTATTATTTCATCCTAGGCATTTTCTTTTTTTCATCTTTCATTTACCTTATTATTTTTATATTTTGTAACTCATAGGTAACAGCACTTTTAAAGAAGTCCTTGGTTGATGATGCCATCATCACCGTTAATTTCTGGGTCTGTTATTAAACATTCTCTTTCCCCTAGTTATTGGTGATAATTTCTTACCTTTTTAATACTAATTGCAATTTTTATTCAATGATAACCATTGTGATTACTACATTTCTTTATTTTCAGATTGTATTTTCTTTCATTAAATAGTATTCAGTAGCCTTGTCAGGCAGTTTATTTATTGCTAAAATTGCTTTTACTTTCAGTTTCATTTTAATCTTTGGGCATCTCTCAAGTAGACTTTACTCCAGGGACAGTGTAGATTACTGCAAGGATGGGTTACTCCTCCTCAGTAATTTTCACGTTTGGACCTGAATAGTTTTTTCGTTGTGCAAGGCTATTTTGTATATTGCATAACATTTAGTAGCATGTCCATATTCTATGTATGAGGTGCCAGGAGTCCTCTTCTGATGGCACCCCTTTATTAATCATCTTTGTGTCACTATGACCAAAGACCTGACAAGAGCAACTTAGGAGGAAGAGTTTATTTGGACTCCTGGTTTCAGAGGTTTAGTCAATGGTCAACCAGCTCTGTTCCTCTGGGTTTGAGATGAAACAGAACATTATGGTAAGAGGGCATGGAGGGGGAAATTTGCTCAGCTCAAGACAGCCAGGAAGCTGCTAAAAAAGCAAGGCACCAAGGACAAAATATAAGACCCAAAAGTCATGCCCCTGTGACTTACCTCTTCTAGCCACACTCTCTACTTCTTTTTGGTTATTACCCAGTACAATAATCTTTTCCAATCATTAATCATCAAATGGATTTCAAATATAAATGGGCTAAAACTCTCACAATCTAATCCTTTCACCTCTGGTCATTCTTGCATTTCTCACACGTGAGCTTCAGGGGAACACTCCATACCCAAATCATAATAAACCCCCACAGGGCAGTATCACCCGAAGTTGAAAAGCTCTGGTCTCTGAGACCTCAACCGAATACTTCAAGGTTTCAGAAAGAACTGAGTGGATAAAATTCAAATGTGTGAATTCTCCACATTTTTTGCCTTTCATCACCCCAGTCATTTTTCTTCCTTCTGTAGCTACTCTTTGTTCCCATTGCGGTAACCTACCAAGAAATATGTAGTCTAGGATTTGGCCAAACACAGGGATGGAACTTTCACCTGTTTCTGAAGCCATTTTTTCAGGTATTTCCTTCATCTCTCATACTCTATTCCAGAAATTCCTGCTGCATCAATCATCCTACATTCTAATGTGTCTCCTGGATTCAGTGTGCCAGGCTCACCCTCCATGTGATCCCCTCCCGACTGCAGGAGAGAGTGAGGTGCTCTCAGGGTTAACCTGTGTTGCTATCCTTCTCAGACGACCATAGTCCTGCACTTCCTGTTGTTCAGTTTTCCAGAACCATTGTTTTACATGTTTTGTCCAGTTTCCCTTTGTTGATAGCAGAAGAGAAGCCTAGTAAGTTACTCCTTCACATCTAGAGTGAGAAACATGACCAAACACATGACCGCTATGTAGGATGTGTACTCACTTCTACCCTCACGATTGGAGTTGTATCTTCACCAAAAAGCAAATGTGTTTTTCCCTAGCAGGTTTGTGCTAGGTATAATTGTAAACTCATCTTTTAATTATATAAGTTATAAAAAAGCATTGAAGCCAAACTAATTTTTAAGGAGTTTAGATAAAGGTAAATGAAAAAAAAATTATCTCATTATATTAAAAGTACTTGTCAAAGAACAGAAAAATACAAAGAAATTAGATGGCTTTCATTCACATGTATCCTTAGATTCTTCAAATTCAATATTCCATATAGGAATTCATTGTTCATTTTATTAAAACACAATGTGGCATTGCAGTTAGAGTTTTTCTAATAAAAATGTTATTCCAACATTAATATGTCTGAAAAATAAATGTGTATTTATTAATACTAATTAAATTAATGTTAGTTTAAATATTCATAATTATTAATGAATGACTTTTCTCATTATACAAGAAACTACCTGTATTTATGATGTCAAGAGATGAGTTATGTTTCACATTCTTAGAATTAACTAATTAATTTATCATGGAACTAATAATTATTAAGTGCCTTCTGGGTACCTAGCAAAATATTAAGACATGAAGATGGAGTAGTGAACAGTATAAGCAAAATTCATCACCACTGTTTGACTTATACTATAGTTAGGGTAATGATAAATAAGATAAATAATTAAATTGGTATGTATAATTGTTTTATAAATAAGCCAGAAACAGCTGCTGTGTGTGGCTTGTAGGTTTCTTTCTCTTCTTTTTTTCTTGTAAGAGAGAGGGACAGTGAGAGAGAGAGAGAAGGAGCCAATTTTATTTAGTTTTTCATGTGGCTTTCATTGCTCCTACACTTTGCTGTACGTGTGGTGGAGTTTGAATCCACATCCTCACACTGGGCAGGCGCTGTAACCACTGAGCCACCTCTCCAGCCCCTGGCCAGTAAATTTCTTAACAATCTTAACAATTTCTTAACATCTTAACAATATCCTGAGACCTATTAACCTAAAAGCCAAATAGCATGAAACTCTTTTTTTTTAAGAGAGAGGGATAAAAAGAATTAATTTTATTTAGTTTTTCAGGTAGCTTTTGTTACTCTGACACTTTTTTGTATATGTGGTGCTAGGGGTTTGAACCTGTGTCCTTCTGCATGGCAGGCAAGCACCAGAACCTCAGAGCCACCACACAAGCCCCCAAAACTCTTTTTATTTTAAAAATAGTCCAAACAGCAATTTTTTTAGCTGTTTAAAGACTGTCTGCTTTGCACACTTAGAAAATCTCACTCACACCTGCTAGCTATTTATAAGATAGGGCCTTATAATACCTCAGGCAGCAACAAAGTTCTGTGACCTGAAGGCTCCCCTACAGTGATTTGAATGACTTCACCTAGACAAGTCAGCCCTCTCTCAGATTGATCCTTCTCCCTCCAGGGAGTTCCCTTGCCCTCTTCCTCTTTTGAATAGTGACCCCAGCTTCATTGCCTCTGGGCAGATTGCTGTTGTTGGGGACTTTCTTTCTCATTCAAATATGTCCTAAATCTGTAGAAATAAATCCTATGTGTTTTGCCTCAGGTAGTAACATCTTTTTACCTGTTCTGCCCCAAATTCCTCAACACCTTCTCTCAAAAAAATAGATGATGAAAATTATGGAATTATGATGTAAGGAAATGAAATATATATGTGTATATATATATATAATGGAGACAAAGTGATTAACTTTATTGACAGAGTTACCCTCACTATGGAGTTGGCTATTGTAAAACATTATGGAAATGTGTATGAATTAATCAAACATGCTTTTCTAATTGTTATCTGTCTTCTTCACCAAACTGAATTTTGTATGATGCATGCTTTGTTCCATGTTAATATCCTTTAATTTTAACACACATAGTATTCAGTAGGTAATTGATAGACATATGACTAATCGACGTATAAGATTTATAATAATCTAAGACCAGTACTTATGTAAGTGACAAATCTTGATGCTCTCTTCAAATGCTGCCTGAAACAAAAGTATTATAACTAAAAAATAGTGAAGGGGTAAAGTGAATTCTTTTTTAACTCCTACTAAAAGTGATGGTAGAAAGTCACACCCATTCTGAAGCTGCTCTCTACACCTCAGACCCTGGTGTTGATTTGTAAATATGGGTAGGGACTTGGAGGATGATTCTGAATGTTTCTAAGGCTCCCATTCCTCTTTTTTAAAACAGGAGGATGATGATGGAGCACCTCATATGATTTTGTGGAGAATAAAGTGAGATAATCCATGTAAAGCATTTCTATAAGCCAAGAAACTCACCAAATCTTCAATTAACGTTACGTAAAATTAATCAAATAAATAGATGGGTATTCTTTCTATGATAAACAATATATTTGATATGGGCAACATATGGCTCATAGTACTTGCACCTTCGTGTAAAAGAACTCATAGACTGTAATGGAAGATACATATGAAAAATGTAAATTCAAGCAAGTTGTAGTGAGTACTCCAACGGTCACAGAAATGACTGCTATGGGAGCACAGAAATCAGAAAGTTATGATATGCAAACAACTTCATGTCTTTTCTGAAAGAATCTTTAAATAAAGCAATTTATTGAGGACTGCATTGGTAAATATCATTCTTCTGTGTGCTAATAAAAATTGTCCACTTTTTCAACTGCTAACCCTGTCAAAATGTTAACATTTAATTATTAGCTCTGTCAAGCAAATGACTCTTCGTAGTTATTCTTGGTGTGTCTCTTTCTTTAAAAAATAAACATGTATATCTGGACATTCTTTTAAGCCCATATTCATTTCATGTTCAGATTATTAACAGTCCTTACCACTACACCCTCTTCAGAGCTACCAACATCTCACATATAAATTCCTGCAAAGGCCTCTGACTGAATTTCCTGATTCTACGTTATCTTCATACCGTGGCTGATATTCTGCCTGTACTGCTCTTTCCCCATGCACCCCACAAAATCCTCTTCAATGTAAGGCCCTCCCACTTTGCACTGCCTCCCTGTGCTTCTGCCCCTCAAAATCAACACATTGAAAATCCAGCTCCCAACACAAGCACACTGGATGTAGGGCACTTAAATCATATCCAAACCACAGCAACCTTATATCCTGAAACATTGCTAAACTCAATTATTAATTTTAGAATATATCTTTTTCCTTGAGCAAATTCCTTATGATAGTCTACTTAAAGAACCATATCAATTATGAATATAGTTCTAGTTATTTATTTCCAATATATATGTGCAATTGCATTTTGTTGCCTTATTGCACTGGTTATGATTTCTAGAAAAAAGAAACTTGAACATTGATAACCTTTATTTTTACCCAATCATAGGGAGAATTCATTGAGTCTTTCGTTTGATGCTACCTATAAGCTTCTTGCAGATCCTCTAGTGTGTTGGAAAACTGTCCCTGTATTCTTCATTGAAAATTATTGTCATGGATATGTGTTGAATGTAAGCATACGTTTTATTTACAAAGATAATCACATGATTTTCTCTTAAATCTTGTAATGTGCTTTTATATTGAAATATTTCCAAAATTAAACCAAAGTGTAAAGTTGAATTCTCATGATAAAACTCACCTCTTATGATACTTATCAATTATAGATATTGCTGGATTTGTATTGTTAGAATTTAAATTTTAAAATTGATACCTACGTAGGTTAGTAGTCTGTGATTTTCTCTTAATATCTTTGTCCTATTTAAGTATAAGAGTAGTGGTGTCATAAGGATTTGGACTTAAAGTTTTTGACACCTTCTTAGCGTGGAATTATTAATATCTTTGTAATTTATTCATTTTTAAGAGAAGGAGAGAGAGAGGGGAAAGAGAGAATCGATTTTATTTATTTTTTCATGTGGCCTTTGTTTCTCTTACACATAATTGTGTTTGTGGCACTGGAGTTTAAATCCCGGTGTTTGCACATGCCAGGCAAGCACTCCAAATGCTGAGCCACTGCTCTAGCTCCCAGCAATTTATTCTTAATATTTATTGTACTTATTATAATTTATCAATAAAATCATCTGATCTTGAAGTTTTAATTGGCTTTTTACTGTGAGTCTTAGTAGAGTAAAACTGTTAAGGCTATCTCTTTTTTACTTAGCATATTTTTGTTGCTTTTGTTGGTACAATGTATCTACTTTATATAAATTACTAAATTTATTGGAAGAAGTATTTTATTATTCTTGTTTTTTCCCTTTTAATGATTTATAGTGTATTGATAATGATGTCATTGTGTCACCAAATTACACTCATACTACACATATTATCTCTTTTTCTCCTGAGGAAAATTCTGTCTTGACAAGAATCAATGTATTTCTTTCTATGTTAGCTTCAGTTCTCACTGATTTTTCACTGTTGTTTTCTGTGCTTTCTTTTATTGATTTCCATTAATATCTATTATTTCCTTCATATGGGTTAAGTTGGGTTTGTTTTGGTCGGATTTTTCTTTTTTTTTTAAGGTAAATGTTAAGAGTATTAGTATGAAAATCTTTCCTTTTGTCCAATAACTGTTTTATGCTGTGATTTTGGTAACATTGCTTTTACCACTTTAAAATATTGAAATTTTTCTTTTTTTTGTTACACATGTAACTTTTTTACTTTCTTTTTTATTTCTTATTTGACCCATTGTTTATTTGAAAATATTTTAAAAATAGATTTCCAAATATCTGTGTGGACATTTCAGACATCCCTCTGTTATTTACTTATAAAATGTATTTATTGGTGTGTAAAATGTATTTTGTATGATTTCACATATTCTATGTTTATTAAGAATTTCCAATTCCAATTACCTCTTAAACAAAGGATGGGTAAAAAAGGAAGTAAGCAGAAATTAAGAAGTTCTTGGAATTGAATGAGATTGAGGAAACAAAATACTGAATCCTCTGGGACAGTATGAAGGCTTTCTTAAGAGGTAAATTTATAGCACTGTGTGCATACATCAGAAATCTATAAAGAGAGCAGATTAATAGCCTTATGCTTCAACTCAAACAACTTCAAAAGGAGGAACAGTCCAACCCTAAATCTAACAGAAGACAAGAAATCACCAAAATCAGAGCTGAAATCAATTAAATGGAGAACAAAAAAACTATACAAGCTATTAACAAAACTAAGAGTTGGTTCTTTGAAAAAATATACAAAATCAACAGACCCCTTGCCAACCTCACCAAAAGGAAGAACAAAATGAACCAAATCAACAAAATCAAAGACGAAAATGGGGATAACAGCACAGACTCATCCAAGATCCAGAAGATTATCAGAACCTATTTTGAAAATTTATACTCTGCCACATTTGATAACCTGGAGGATATTGACATGTTCTTGGACACACACGACATTTCCTCTTAAACACAGGAGGACATTGAAAATCTAAACCAACCCATCACAGATAGAGAAATTGAAGCAGCAATCAAAGCTCTCCCAAAAAAGGAAAGCCCAGGTCCGGATGGATATATAGCAGAATTCTACCAAGCCTTCACAGAAGAACTAAAACTGATCCTCTACAAGATCTTCCAGGAAATTGATAGAGTGCGATCACTCCCAAATACTTTTTATGAAGCAAATATTACATTGATTCCAAAGCCCAACAAAGAGATGTCAAGGAAAGAAAACTACAGAACAATTTCCCAGATGAACATTGATGCAAAAATCCTTAATAAAATTTTAGCTAATCGGATACAAAATCATATTAAAAAGATAATACATTATGATCAAGTGGGCTTCGTTCCAGGAAAACAAGGCTGGTTCAACATGTGCAAATCAATAAATGTAAATCACCACATAAACAGAATTAAAAACAAAAATCATATAATCATCTCAATTGACAAAGAGAAAGCATTTGATAAAATTCAACACCACTGTATGCTCAAAAGTTTGGAAAAGGTAGGGATCAAGGGAAGATACTTAACTATGTTAGATCCACTTACAACAGTCCCATAGCCAACTTTATCTTCAATGGAGAAAAACTGAAAGCATTTCCACTGAATTCAGGTACTAGACAAGGCTGTCCACTTTCCCCACTCTTGTTAAATATAGTCCTTGAAACCCTTGCCAGAGCTATCAGGCAAGACAAGGAAATCAAAGGTATTCGTATAGGAAAAGAGGAAGTTATCTCTACTTGCAAACGACATGATTTTATACCTAGAAGACCCAAAAACATCGGCCAGAAAACTCCTAGAGCTTATAAGTGATTTCAGCAAAGTAGCTGGCTACAAGATCAACTCCAATAAGTCACTAGCTTTCCTTTACTCCAGCAACAAATCCGCAGAAGAGGAAATCAAGACATCTCTTCTATTCACCATCTCCTCCAAAAAAAAAAATGAAATACTTGGGCATTAACCTAACAAAGGATATTAAGGAACTCTACAAAGAAAACTATCAAACACTAAGAAAAGAAATTACAGAAGACCTGAGTAGATGGAAAAACTCACAGTTAGGTAGATTCAATATAATAAAAATGGTCATTCTACCCAAAGCCCTATACAGATTTAATGCAATCCCCATGAAGATACCAATGGCATTCTTTACAGATATAGAAAAAGCAATCCTCAAGTTCATATGGAATAACAGGAGACCCAGACTAGCCAAAACATTACTCTACAGGAAGGAAGAAATAGGGGATATCTCAATCCCTGACCTAAAATTATATTACAGAGCTGTAGTTGCAAAAACAGCATGGTATTGGTATCAAAACAGAACCAAAGGTCAGTGGAACAGAATAGAAGATCCTGAGACAAACCCCCATATCTTTAACTATTTGATATTTGATAAAGGGGGCAAAAGCATAGGGTGGAAGAAAGATAGCCTGTTCAACAAATGGTGTTGGACAAATTGGACAGCCATGTGTAGACAACTTAAGCTAGAACCTTATCTTTCGCCCTACACAAAAATTAAATAAAAATGGGTCAAAGATCTGGATATTAAGCCAACAACTTTAAACTTACTAGAAAAAGAAGTAGGGTCAACACTATAGGACATAGGAGTCGGCAGTGCCTTCCTCAACAAAACTCCCATGGCTCAAGCAGTAAAGTCAAGAATAAATGAATGGGATGCAATTAAACTAAAAAGTTTCTGCACAGCTAAAGATCTAGTCAAGAACATCAAGAGAGAACCTACAGAATGGGAGAAAACCTTTGCCTGCTACACCTCGGACAGAGGGCTAATATCCAGAATATACAAGGAACTAAAGAAACTAAACACCAGACTCACAAATAATCCAATCAATAAATGGGCTATGTATCTTAAAAGAAACTTCTCGCCAGAGGAAGTCCATAAAGCCCATAAGTATATGAGAAAATGCTCTACATCATTAGCTATAAGGGAAATGCAAATCAAAACTTCAATAAGATACACCTCATTCCTTTTAGAGTGGCAAAAATGAAAAATTCTAACAATAACAAATGCTGGAGGTGCTGTGGGAAAAGAGGAACAATGTTACACTGCTGGTGGGACTGCAAACTTGTTCAGCCACTATGGAAAGCGGTGATCCTCAAAAATTAAGGATGGAAGCACCTTATGACTCAGGTATACCTCTCCTGGGTATTTTCCCAAAAGAGTTAGAATCAGCATATCATAGTGATATGGCTTCATCAATGTTTATAGCAGCTCAATTTACTACAGCTAGATTATGGAACCAACCCAGATGCCCCTCACTAGAAGAGTGGATACAAAAATTTTGGTACTTATATACAATGGAATACTACTCGGCCTTTAGAGAACACAATATTATGGCTTTTGATATCAAATGGATGGAGATGGAAAGAATTATGCTAAGTGAAGTATCCCAATCTCAGAGACTCCAGGGCCGAATGGTATCTCTCATCTGTGGAAGCTAGAATACATGGGGAAGCAGTATGTTAGACAGCTAAGTTAATAATAACTTCAAATTGTATGATTCTCAACGCAACAGGGAGATGAATCCCTAGGATACTTGGATGCGTAGGGAATGGGACAGTGGGGGGAGGGTGAAGGAAGAACTCCTAGGAGACTGGAGAGTGGGAATATGAGGGAATCATCTCAGAAGGAGAACTCTGACCTCTATGAGATATCCATTTAACTCAGGAGTTCTTCTGGGGGAAAACAGCAACAGGAGGAACCAAGATGGTCATCCATGATATGGCATTAGCCCTGGATAACTAAGTATATATACATTGGTTTTTTAATCTTTGATAATGTTTCCCTCTCAATTGTATCTCTATATCCATCTAATAAAAAAATTTCCGAATCTTTCTATTTGTATCACAATTCTTTTTTATTCCTCTTTCCACATTTTTTATTCATGCATTATATAATGTTACAATTCTTATATTCAAATGACATCCCTCCATTATTCTGATAAATCTGTGTCTGATTCTAGGATCACAATTCTATTTTAGTGATAACTGATTTTTAAAACTTTATTTTGGCTAATGCAAATAAAACAAGCCCAAAAAAAAAAAAAGAAAAAAGAAAGAATTTTCACATATGTTCCTCTTCTTAATAGTCCCTATGCACTAGAAAATAATGTCTTTTTCTATGGTGGTATTAAATATTCTATAAATACCAAATATATCCAGTTGTTTCCTTGTGTTATGTGTGTGGTACATATTCTTTCTAATTTTTTTCCTTATTTCTTATATGAGCTAGTAAGATGGTAGTTTTTTGAAATATCCAACTACAGTCACAAATTTATTATCCCCTATTTAGTTCTATCACTTTTCTGGTATACAGATGTTCTGTTGCTTTGTTCATATACAATTATGGTTATTATATCCTCTTGATAAATTGACACTTTTATCAATAGTGTGTTTTTCTGAAACACATTTCTTTTTTAAAAAACATCCATTTGTAATATTAATATTCCCACTCAAGTTCACTTTTTTACAGTTTGTGCATAACATCTTTATATATTTTTATAAACTATGAAACTACCTGTTTTCATATTCTGAGTATGTTTCTTTTAAACAACATATTGGTGATTCTTGCATTTTTATCCAATCTGTCAATCTTTGCCTCTTATTTAAGTGTTTAGAGTACTTAAATTTGATACCATTATCTGTATGTTTGGATTTAAATTTACTCTTTTGAGATTTGTTTTCTGTTTATACGACTAATTCAGTGTACATTTTTTCATCTTTTCCTTTCTCTTACATTGAGGAAATTTAAAAATTCATTTTCCTCTCAAAATCTCTTTATTAACTACACCTCATTGTTTCTTTTTACAAGAGTGCTTTAGGATTTAAAACCTACATTTTTTTAACTTACTAGAGTCAAATGCTATTATCACACTTTGTGTATAATACAAATCTTTGTAACACATACTTATGTGTCTTCCTCTCACATTTGTGCTTTTGATACTGTGCAAATTAAATTCACTTATTTAAAAATGTGTAATATTTTTCTTTGAAATTAACACTATTTAAAGAGGTTGTATTTTAAATAAGATAAAATGTCTCATACCCATATTTCAGTTGTCCTTTTCACTTCTTCATGCATATCTAAATTTCCATCTATTATAATTTTCTTTGTGCCTACAGGACTTCTTTACAAACTGCTAGGTTACTCCATTGCTTCTCATTAATTATCTAAGGTTTGGTTTGGAAAAAAAAAAAACTTATTTCAACTCAATTTTGAAAACTATATATGCCACTTAACTTTGTCTTCCTATTTCAATGTTTTAAAATTTTCCCTTATCATCTGAGTTTCACAATTTTGCCATTATGTGACCTATCATCTTTTTTCCTGCCTATACCATCTGTCTTTTCAAGTTATTCAAGATCCAAGTTATTCAAAATTTTTGAACAGAAAAAATACAAAGAATATTACACATGGATCATGATAAGATATTGGGACAAAACATCTTAAAAGAAATCAGAGAAATTTTAAATAACTTGGATCTGATAATTTACCATTTCATAGTCGCTATCATGTTTTTAATATTTTCATCTCCTATGTCTTATTTCTTTTCATCTTATCTCCTAGTGGTCTCAAATTGTACATATGGGGGACTGGAGCGGTGGCTCAGTGTTTATAGCACTTGCCTGGCAAGCATAAGGACGAGGCTTCGAACTACAGCACGAACTCCAGCACCACGTACATAATGAAGTGTTGGTGCAACAAAAGCCACAGGAAAAACCAAATAAAATTGATTCTGTTTAAAAAAATATCGTACATATGGGGATAATTGATGCTTTCCTATATCTCAATTAAACTTTTTTTTTTCAATTTTTGAAACTCATTTAGCATATATTCTACTGTTAACTTTTAATTCACTAATATTTCACTAACCTGATGCATTTTTACTATTTTGCATTTTGAATATTTTATTTTCTACCTTTAGAAATTTGGAATAACTTTGTTGCTCTTCTATACCTTTCACCCTCATGTCCATAGATGGCTTTATTTCCTTGAATACATAAAATATTTAAAAGAGCATTTTTAATGATCTTGTCTGTTGACTTCTGTTAATCCTGGGTCTATTTCTATTGATTAATTTTCTACCATGTTTTTTCTTGTTTTATGACTTAGTCATTTTTAATTTCCTGCCCAGAGTGTTACTCTGTTGATTGCTGGAGCATAGTTTATTTCTTAGTCTTAGCTTAGGATCTTTTTAATTTCCTATTGTTAAGTTTCTTAAAAGTTTCGTCCTCTTGAGACTTTGGGTTATTTTAGCAGAGTTCCTGGGAAACTTGTAGATGGTTTGCAGCAAAACCATTGGATGATAATATCTTTCTGAGGACTCTGCCTTATGCTTCATCTATCAGAAATTCGTTTTTATGTGCTTGACAAGAACACAAAATATTTCTGTCCCTGTATGAGCTCTTGTGGTTTAGATGTGAGGTATCCCCCAAAAGCTCACATGTGAGATGATGAAAGAATTTTCAGAGGTGAAATGATTAGGCTATGAGAGATGTAACCTAGTCAGTGGATTCATTCACTTATATGGATTAACTGGGCAGTAATTCTAGCTGGTAGGGTGAAGCTGGAAGAGGCTAGGTCACTGGGCATGACTTTGGGTTTATATTTTGTTTATGGTAAGCGGAGCTCTCTCTGCTTTCTGGTTGCCATGCCCTGAGCTATTTTCCTCTGCCTAACCTGGGGCCCAGAGCTACAGAGTTGACCAAACATGGACAGAGATCTCTGAAACTGTGAGCCTCAAAAACACTTCCTCCTATACATTGTTCTTGTCATACAAGAACAATGACACAAAAAGCTGACACTTTTTGATGACACTGACACAAAAAGCTAAATAAAACATAAATTGGGACTGGGAGTGGGCCTATTCCTTTGCCTTATCTGACCAAGTTATTTAGAAGCCTTTGGAGCTAATTTGTGTGTGGGAGGGATTTTGAAATGTTTAGAGATGTAAGCTTTAAAAGCTTTATAACAGTCAAATGGAGCTGAATAGGAAATTCTGGTAGGAGATCAGAAGAGCAAAATACTGATAGGACCCTAGAGTAAAGAGTGGGCTCACAAAATTTCAGAGGAGAATGAGGACTCAATTGGAAATCAGACTCAAGGCCATTCATGTTATATTCTGGCAAAGAAATTGTCTCCATTTTGCCTATACCTTGAGAGTTTTTATTTTGCTTTGTTTTGTTTTGTGAGGCTAAATTCAAAGCTGATGTACTAATTAATCTGGGAGAGGAAATTTCAGGGCAGCACAGCATTCAGGCTCTGGAATGGATATCACTCATGCTTTTAGTCATGTGTACTGTGATAACCAGAAACAGAAAGCAGAGGGGGAAGATCTGAAAACTTGCAGTTTGAAAATGAGAGTAAAACTGGGGATAAGGAAGTCATGATTGTTAATGACATTATAGCCACTAATGAAATGCTAAGTAGTTTGCACAGAGGTACTAGGAAAGAAGGCTTGAGTGTCTCAGGGAATGGCAAGACCATACCCATCTCAGGTTCAAGATTGTAGAAGTAAAAATTCCTTTGAGACAAGACCATGTGGATATCCTGCTTGCACATGAGGGTTTAGGAAGTTTTTTCAACATATTCATTCACTAAGGCCTTCAGAAGCTGCTGCTGTTGGGATCCCAGGAAGCTTAGCTGCTGCTCATTATGGTGGTAATCTCAGAATCAGCCATTTGGTGCTATTTCTATAGGAATTCTGGATACTGGAGTTAGGGAGTCATGAAGGCTTCCACTGATATTTCAAAGAAAGGCCTCAGAGACCTGGGAAAATGTAGCAAGCTCAGAGTCTCCGTGGGTTACCCATGAGAGGGTAATGTGAGAAAGGATCACAAGTTGCAGTGAAGACCCATGAGATTAAGAAATGCCAAGTACCATAGAATATGTGGTGAGGAAAGCTTGAGGAATTGAGCAGAAACAGTAAAGAAACAGACCACTTGGGTGGCAACCACCAAGAGCAGAGCTACAAAAGCCTTTTGGAGAAAACATCAAGATATCATGTGCTCCAGATGCTGAATATGGAGCTACAGAACTTATTTGCCTCCTGGATTTAGGTCTTTCTTTGGTTCTATCCCTTCTTCCCATGCCCTTATTTCTCCCTTGAGGAACGGAAATGTTTACTTTGCATTTGTATATGTTGGAACTATGCAACTTGCTTTTTATTTTTTATAGAGGCTCACACTGCTTGCAATGAGTCTCACAAGAGATTTTTGACATGTACTTTTGATAATGCTGGACATTTTAAGGCTGTGGGATTCTTGAAAACGGACTAAATGTATTCAAATTATGAGATGGGCATGAGGTTTTGAGGGTCAAGGGTGGAATGTTATGGTTTAAATTTGAAGTGTTCTCCAAATCTCCTGTGTGAGACAATGCAAGAATTGTTTAGAGATGGAAAGATTGGATCATAAGAGTTGTGGTTTAATGAGTGGATTAACCCACTGATATGGATTAACTGGGTGATAACTCTAGGCAAGAAGGGTGTGACTGGAGGAAGCTGATTATTCCAGCTTGATTTGGGGATTTATATTTTGTTCCTGGTGATTGAGTACTCTCCACCTCATGGTTGCCACAAATGGACTTGCTTCCTCCACTAGGCCCTTCTGCCTCACCTGGGTCCCAGAGCAATGGAGTCAACAATTGTGACCTCTGAAACTCTGAGTTCCAAATGAACTTTTCTTCCTCAAAATTATTCTTGTCAGGTTTTTGGTGACAGCAATCCAAAAATTTGATCAAAATAGCTTTTTTTTTTATACATACTATTTTGTTTTCCTGGTGGTATTTGTCTGACCTTAGTATCTTCTATAGTTACATATAAAAATCAGTACTCAGCCAAAAATTCAAGGAATCACTCTGAAACACCAAAGTTCTCTCTAGGTATAGCTCTCTTTCCCTAGTCCTCAGAAGATTTTAGCCATATCATCTCAAACCGGATCCTGCTTCATCAATAGCACAAAACCACAAGATTCAGCTGTCTGTACACTACTATTTCAGATTATTTATATTTCACCATTAGTTATTTAATGACAGCTGAAGATAAATATCTCCCAATATATTGGGATAAAATTTTAATGATAGCACATGTCATTGTGCTATTATGAGAATAACATGATGCCATGTATTTAAAGCCCTCAATTTAAAGAAGGAATTTAATAGTATTAATAGTATTAATTTCCTTCCCACTTCATGTTATTTCATGCTATATTTTTTGAAGGTCAAATCACGTATTATATGACCTGGTATCTTACTGGATAAATACTACATTAGTGGAAGTGCTAACCAATGATTGATTCTTGCTTTAATTTTCTTACAAACTTTGGGCTTGTAAGGTAAATTTACTTCATTGTGTATTTTAAACTTGAATATTTCTTTCTCTGAAATAAAAATGGAAGAAAACTCCTTCCTTATTTTTGATAAAAGTAGTTCAATCCATGTTTCTATAAATATAAAGAAATCAAAACTATAAATCCTGAATATGCTTCCATTAACAATACTTCTCCCCATGGAGTAGAGAAATGCTAGCTAGGTGAAGCTTCCCTCATAATGCTGTTTATATCTCACATATTGATAAATTCAAGCTCAAGAATTAAATGCTATACCTTTAGCATCCACTTAGAATGAGGACATCTGGTGATTTCACATTTGACAGCTGGCTTCCACACCTCAAAATATACATTAGAGCATCTGGAGCAGAAGGGACAAAATGAACAGGGATTCTTCTTTATTTTCTTTTTTTATTTTTAAGGAGAGTATCTGGATGATATCCATAATCACTTCTTAATCCTCAGAAAATAGTCAGGGGCAAGTTATACCTAGAGCAAATTTGCTCCTGTTCTCTAAGGAAATCTCTTTTTATCTAGCCCTTCAACACAGACCTAGAAATATGATTCAGCCAACTAAAAATGTACAAAAATAAAACAAAATGAAAAAAGAAGTCCAGAAAGAGAGAAGATGAGATTTGGAGTCCCAAATCTTATCAGCTATATGACCTGAAATAATGCCTAAAAGTTTCTGAGGTTCACTAGCTCAGTTATCAAAAGATACATAGTGTGCATGGAGATTATTTATTTTATGAGATTACTTCTATATGCATTTATTTAGTAGAAATTTTATTTCCAAAAGGTGTGCTACATAAAGCAAGGTTGAGCATCTCCATAGAATTTTTAAACTTATCTTCTGTGACTCTGTTTGTGTCTATCTGTCACAGCATTGTCACCTTCATCTGAAGGAGACAGTTTCACAAGGTCATTGATGAGGTCAGCAGCAATAGCCATCTCTAAAAGATCCAATCAGGACTGCAATAGCATCAGGGTGACTGTTTGTTTATCCATTTAATCTTTAATTTATTTTTCAAACCTATTATTTTGAGTTTATCACCTATTTCATACTTGTATAATAAGGTTCAAAGAGCTGATTTTTTCCATAGTGAAGTTTTGAAATATAATAGTATTGTGATATCTGTGCAATCTATCACTGACTCTGAAATAGGGGGGAAACTATTTTTGTGGGGTTAACATGAACATATCCATTTGAATTGTTTTATATTGCTTTGATTTTCATACTATGATGTTAAAATATGGAGTTCATGCGTAGAACAACCCATATACTAACATTAACAGTTGATCAAGGCATACTTTACGTTGGGTGGATTATCTTGAAAGTGACTATTTAAGGATTTAGGAGATGGATATTTTGTACATGTGGCATATTGTTTTAAGGCAGACTCCCTATACTATACCTATATATCACAAAAGGGAATGAGAAAATAAAACTTATATAGTATATTTTATATATAGTTATATGTGTCTCTCTATATATATCTGTGTATATGTTTTATATATATTTATATATATATGTATATATATATGTATGTATGCTTTTTATTCATGATAACAACAAGAAAGCTGATTTGGCTCTTCCTAATGAAGTAATGAGATAACCAAAGTATAAGGTTACATTTATTTATTGGAAGTTTTGGATTTTGGATACAAGTATGTGACTTTGTGCATTATGGGTGAACTGTAATATAAGACAATAAAAATCTCAATTGACTATTTCTAGTCTTTTGTATTTATGGTACTGATCTGACAGAAATATCTGTAGCCATATAATAATTTTTTGGAAGACAGAATTTGATTCAAATTCAAATTTTCAATTAGAATTAGATCCTAAAACCTCATAGACTTATAATAATCTATCTGCAGAATGTTATTAAGATGTTTGCATAATTCTATGTTTTTCAACTTCTATGGCAAAGTGTTATTATTTGTTTCTCATTTTTTAAATTTACCTTAGAGATTTTCCATATCTGTGGAATATAAAAGTTGTTGAAATAAAAGCTGTGAACTTTTAAAAAATGACTCTCAATATTAGTCTTCAGATCATAAAATCACATTATCTCAAAATTGGAAAAACAATGTCCCCAAATATTTGGCCAATCTCCACCTTTAAAAATAAATCAGTCATATTTAAAATAATGATTTTCTCAATATTTCAAACGTTAGTTTTATTTATACTATGGACCATACTATTGTGATATAGTTGTTCCATTCAAAATGATCCCTCTTTGTAATTATTAGTTAATAACAAAAGAAAAAAAATGCATCTGGAGCACATAGCTACTTTTCCACAGGCATTGTATTATTAGTGGTGGTGTTGGTTGTGGTGGTGGTAGTACTGTTACTATGATCACCATTAAGTTATTATTCTGGGCATATATGCAATTAGCTAACACTAGATATTTGGATAGAATGAAGCTCAGAGTTGGGAATGAGTTTGACATTAAAATACGAACACTGCCAGTAAAAAGCTATCTTAATTTATTTGTATAGCTATATAAAGAACAGAAATTTATTTTCTCACATTTCCAGAGGTTGGAAAGACCAAGATCAGCCTCCCAGCAGGTTCAGTTGTTGAATGAAAGCTATCCTCTTGTTGCATCCTCTGCATCTTTACATATTGGAATTGTGAAGCACAATCTAGCCAGATGCTGTGTAAGATCTTTTATAACCTTGATCTCATTCTTAAGTGGGGAGCCCTCATGGCATAATCACCTCTTAAAGTTCCCGCCTCTTAATACTATCACATTGGCAACACCTAAATTTTGGTAGGGACACACTCAAGCTACCGCACAAACTATGTGACCCAGACAAATACTTGATCCTCTCTTTCATCATAATAAGGAATAGTACAAGATTTATAATCAGTCCCTCTTTTTGAAATCTAGTTTTCTAAGATTCTAACCTCTCTCTTTCATTTTTTACTGTACTGATATACCATCATTACAAGTATTTATAACCTAAAACAAAGTGAGCTCTTTTAAAGCCATGGTAATATTATAGTAATATTTTTATGCATGATAAAATCTGTAATTCACCAAGTAATAAATAGGAAAATCCATCTTAATGAGAGATACCTGGGAAAATAATATTAATCAAAGGGCACAAAATCAGACTAAATCACAGATGTTTATTATTATATTCACACATTCATTTATTCTTTTTTATGATGAATAGGATTCAACCACTGGCAAAGCACGCGGCATGGTTTGGAGAGTTTAATGGTGTTAGCTACATTAGGTGAACAAGGGGCATTTTGTCAAGAATAAACTGTGGACACAGAAGATCACTCTGTCTTGTGACTTCCTAACTCTACAAAGAGGTTTGTCAGTGAGAGACTGTTAGATGGTTTCTCCTATTTCCTGATGATCACAGTTTCTCAAAGGAAGATGAAATAGATCCTGACCTATAATGGATTTTATTGGTCTGAACAGAATCCTATTCTCACAGTGTACAGTATAATTCATAGGACCTGCCAATGAAATTATCCATACAGAGAGTACCATCTGAAGATTATGGTAGATAACCAACAAAAGGAAGAATAAAGATATAGAAAAAGCCTACTGAGGAGAAGTAACCTTTCCATCAGGGTCTTATGAGGTCTTTGATTGCTTCCTTTTGTAGGTTTCTGACTAATGATAAAAATACTTATGTTCAGGTAAAGCTTATAGGCTGCTTATTGTTTGAGTTTCAGAAAATAGCACAGAGTACTGATAAGATTTTTCACCTTCTGTTAGTTATTTTGAAAATGAAGTAAAGCCAAATATCTACTAGCATGAATGCTGGCCCTAGAGACTCACTCCTAATCAAAAAATAAATATAGTGCCAGTGTGCATGCTCTTCTGGATATTAAGCATTCCATTTATCCATCATTGATTTTAGCAACTGATTTTCAAAAAATAATGAATGGATTTTTAAAAAATATTTAAAAAGGAGTCATTTCTAGGATAATACCTACCAGGGGGAAATTTATAAGCCACTGAAAATAGATTCTCCGAAAGAATAGGACAGCTCAACCATAAGAATTCAAATAAAAATGTCTAAAAAAAGTGAAAGCAGTCTTTTTTTCTTTTTTCTTTTATTTTTTTAACACAAATGGGTACAGAAGGATGGCGAGAGAAAGAAAGAATTAATTTTATGTTGTGTCATTTGGTTCTTGTTTTTCTGGCTTAGTTGTGTATATGGTGCTGGGGTTTGAACTTGGATCCTTGCACATTACAGGCAAGTGTTGTAATCACGGAGCAATTGCTTCAGCCCCACAAGCAGCCTTTTAAGAATAAATGAAACTTGAAAACTATCATGAGTCAAGTGTGGAGCTAGCTATTAGCATTATGATGAAATATCACGTGAAAAATGACTGTATTTGTAAATAATTAGTTCCATCAAGAAAGTAGCTGAAGAACTAAGGATCAATGTCAGCTAAAAAAGTGTTGCTTTATTGATGCAGAACTGTATCTGAGTTCTAAGTATCTATTAATCATATAGCAGATCCCTCCTTTTATCCAAGCAAATGTCTGCACCAATAATCTAGGGACATGTCCAGATTCTATTGGAGAAGGAGATAAAAGACAGTATATTCAGGCTCTCTGCTCTTTTAAAATCAGTAAGTAGCCAGCTGTTCCATTGCAACCGAGTCTGTACTTTCAGCCAATTCATGACATCTTTCAAACAGTGTTTACATTTTCTTAATAATGTTAACTTAGGCATTTTATTGCCATGCTCTGCAAACTGTCTGAGTACACTAAAGAACCTGCTCATGGGAAAGGCGGTTAAGCAATAGGCAGACTACATAAAAGCTCAGCATCTCTAGAGGTTAGCTGCATGACACCTCCATGACACAAAGCCTCTGTTGCCTTTGTCCAGAGCCAACTGAGAATCCCCTGTGGTCAAGGAAATGCTAGTGAAAGCAAATGTCCTTCCCTGAAAACATCTGCAGCCCTGTAATCTGTGAAGCTTGAAACACAGGACAGCAAAATTGCTTGGAATCCCCAATAAGGAGATGAGATGCAGATTTTTGATTTTTGCTGTATTGCTTTTTAAATGCACATTGTGAAACTAGTCATCCTTCCTTCCTATTCAGGACTTTGAGAGCAAATGCCAAAAATCAGAAGTTTTGTAATGCATCCACTCCTGAGCTACCCAACCACAAAATTATATTTAAGCAATTGCCTTGACAGCTAAAATGCAGGGCTTATTTTTTCTCTTTGCTCCAATAACTTAAGGACTGAAAATCAGATTTTAGAAAAGAATCTATCATCATTCTCTCTTTCTCATGCCTTGTTACAATAACAGTAATAGTAATTTAAACTCGCACTAAGACCTTTAAATATTACCTACGTTGAAATTTTTTTTTTTTTTAAAGAGAGAGGGACAGAGAAAGAGAGAAACAACTTTATTTAGTTTTTCACATGGCCTTCATTGATTCAACACTTAGTTATGTACGTGGTGCTGGGGCTTGAACCCGGGTCCTCATGCTTGCAGGGAATAAATGCTTTTTAGTGGTTGACTATCAAACTTAACTTATGTTCTCTGTGTGAAATTTGAAAATCTGGTGTTTGGTGTTGAAATTTCTTGAACTTTACCCTATGGTTATTTTCTGCCTTTTAGCTGATGAAATGCCAAATTGTAGTCTCAATTTAGTGGCATGCATATTTTTATTTTAAGTCCTTAGGAAGAATTAGGTAACTGAGAAAAAAAAGAATAATTTTTATCCAGGTAATAAATGTAATTTTGTCATGTCCATTTGCTAAAAAATAAAATTAACTTCACATCAGTCAAAAAGAATGGGGATAATAAACAGAAGAAAGATGCAATAAAGAATTGGTATAAAATATTGTAGTATGCTTGTAGGTACATTGGAGAGCTGAGTTCATTTATTTATAATATTTGTATAGAAGCAATAATTTATGGGCTTTCTCTTTATGTGAATTTCTGATGATTAAACCAATAAAAGAACTTCAAAAAATTATTTGCA
Organism: Aplodontia rufa; assembly: GCA_004027875.1. NCBI lineage: Eukaryota > Metazoa > Chordata > Mammalia > Rodentia > Aplodontiidae > Aplodontia > Aplodontia rufa. The sequence goes on along the minus strand of PVKS010006610.1, from coordinate 3,706 downwards.
ACTTATTTTTGGTTGCTGAAACACTTTTTCTATGAGGTTCAATCACATAGAGTAAAATGTCAATATATAGTTAAAGTAATAATAAATTTATTTTTAAAAACATGGAATATTTGGCTAAATGAGAAATTTCAGATGTTGTTAATTTAAATTTAGAGTTAAAGTCTGCTACCATGACTGAACATAGTAATGCAATGTCAACTCAGAACTGTACAGTTTTCCTATTTATCATGTATCATATTTTATCTGAAAATTAATAAATGCATTATTGTAAGTTTTATAGCACGTACCGAAAATTAATTTACTTGCAAACCGTATGATTCTCTCTCCACCTCAATGTCGATAGGTAGTGTAAACCATTGAACTGACTACACAGTTTTTTTTAAATTTTTTCTTACTGCATTTGCACCCTACAAATTCTATAATTATATATTTGTCTGCATGTTTTTATATAAATAACAAGGTAGACCATACAGTTAAAAATTAGCATGTGAGTCTGTGAATTTAATGATAATTTTAAAATGTTTTGAGGATATTTAGAGAGATCAAATTAAGATCATCAAAGATTATTTTCCATTTAATATGTTTAAAATGTACTAAATAACTTTTAACTTTCTATTTTTTTGCTCACCAGTAAAAAATGCTCTATTATATAACCATGCAATTTATTGCATGTAAGATATGTTTTTGCAAGATCCATTTTTACCTTCAAATTGCACATGTATTCTGTCTACCGCATTGCAAATGAAATCATCACTATAACACATTCTCCACTTACCAGCACAATAACAACTTTGTTATTGACCTGTTTATTGGACCTGCACGTACTTATTCAATTAATATTTCTTCTGAGTCCAAGATGAAGAGATCTACACGTCAATATCTTGCCACAGATATTCATCAAATTAATGTAGGAAGATGACTACCATTGAAGAAGGAAAAGGAGGAAGAGGAGAAGGAGGTGAAAGAAGAGAAGGAGAAAGAAGAAAAAAGAAAAAAGGAGAAGAAGAGGAAGAGGAGGTGGAATGTTGTCACCAAGTGAATCTGTCACCTCACCAAGTGAATTTGTCACCTAACTTAAAAGATCATTGAAGTTTTCTCTCAAACATATTGAAAAATTATCTCATATTTTATTGTCTCATCTAGTTTGGTATAGTTTAAGGCAAGCGATGTTTTTTACTTTTCATTCAGTTTTTCTTTAGAAAATGAAAGTGCCCTGAATGAGTAAATCAGTACTAGGCATCTTTCATTTGTTGATCTCCTTTATGAAAAAGGAATCATGATTCTTCGAGTGATATCCTAAAATTTTATCATGACCTTAAATGTATTTCAGCAGTCCTAATCCTTTATGGCAATCTATACAATGTATCACAGAACCCAGGGTAAATTCTCTTGTCTATCTTTTTACCACAAGCCAATTAAATATATCCTAAGACTGAGTATTTCCAGGCACTCCCAGAAATAAAAAAAAAAAAAATCACTTTTCTTCTCTAACCACTTCATTAGTTGATTTTTGCATAAAAAGCAATTTATTTACATGAACACTATACACAAAACTTCAATATACTGAAAGACAATATTTTTTTATTCATGCTTAGATCCTATCCTATCCTAAACAAGCCACCTCTTTCTTTGCACACTGTTATAATATATTCTTTCAATACAACATTTAGTTGCAGGCTATATTAGGAGAATCCTAGTTCTGGAAAATTCATCACTGTGTGGTTTTTGTTTCATAAACTTAGTCTAATTAGGGTAGGAGTGACTTATAATCATTAGTTCTTCAGAGACATGAAAGTACTAATTCAGGTTAACAGTCTATTTGTTAAAAATACTAAAAGATCACCAGGTTGAGACCACTGGGATGTAACCAAACATTAACTAGCACTGTATCTGCTGAGCTATCATTGAAGTACCTCTAATTTTCACATAATACACACTAGTTTCTCTATAGTTATCTGCCTATGTTTCTCCACAGATACAGAGTAAAATAAAGAGTAAGACAAACAGACAGCCTACCATAGAAAATCAGAAGATAACCCCCTAGTAATATCTATTAGCTCCCCTAGGCACCAAGAAACATTTGGGAGATGAAGTCTTCTTATACAGATATGACAGATGTGTTTTTGAATGATGATATGCTTAAAAACTTTTAATTTACCATGTTGCTAACCTAGTGTGTTCAAAATATCAAATGTAACCATGAGGAATTTGGAAGCTCAAGCTTCCAAAATATTTCTTGGAGCACTTGTGTCAAAATCATTCATTGGCCCCCAAACTGAGAACAGCAATACTATAAATACAATTGGAACTGTATCGAGCTTATTTAATCTTTAAACACATTCCTCTAAAGTACACAAAATATTCTCATGATAGTTATACTATTGTTATGGTTTGGATGAAAGATGTCTCCCAAAAGCTTAATAGGTGAGACAAAGGTAAGTTAGGAAATGATTGGGTTATAAGAGCCTTAACACAATCAGTGAATTAATCCCCTGATAGGTATTAATTGAGTGGTAACTGTAGGCTAGTAGGATGTGACTGGAAGAGGTGGATCATTGAGGGTGTGTGCCTTTAGGGTACGTATATATTTTGTACCTGGTGAGTGGAGTCTCTCTTTCTCTCTGCTTCCTGAAATGGTGCCTGGAGCTGCTTATCTTTGCCATCTTGTTGTGCCATGATATCCTGTCTTACCTTGAGCCCTAAGGAATGGAGCTGACCTTCCATGGACTAACACCTCTGAAACCAAGACCTCCGAAATAAACTTTTCTGCCTAAAATTGTTCTTGTCTTTTAGTCACAGTAAGGAAACGCCTTACTAAAGCAATAATTATAAATCTATTTATTCTACCATATTTAAACTTCTATTGAAATAGAGGAGAGGGGACCATACACATTAGAAATTGGTTTCTGATCATGGTTCCTGGATTGTCCTCACATTTTAAAGGATAATTTTTAAGCATACTGATTATACACGTGTATAATCCTTACTTAATTATGGATGAATGATAGGTTTCAACTGAACACTGGAAATTTTCTACTTCTATATATAATAATTACAATGTTAATGATAAAACTAATTTTCCCAGTAAGTTTTTATTTCTCATCTATATTCCTTACATTCAAGATTGTTCAGCCTGTTTTCATTATCTGATGTTCATTCTTTGAGAACTGAACTTCTATTTTCTACTGTTTACTCTGATATTAATATCTTCCATTGAGCTTTTAATCTGGTTGACTGTGCTCTTCAACTCTAAGAGCTCTACTACATCTCTGTTCTGAATTTCTAGCTCTTGGGGCTGGAGCGGTGGCTCAGCAGTTTCGGCGCTTGCCTGGCAAGCATGAGGACCTGGGTTCAAACCCCAGCACCACGTACACAATTTAAGTGTTGGAGCAACAAAGGCCATGTGAAAAACTAAATAAAGTTGTTTCTCTCTTTCTCTGTCTCTCTCACTGTTCCTCTCTCTAAAAAAAAAAAAAAAAAAAAAAAAAAAAAAAAAAAAAAAAAATTCTAGCTCTTTAAAAAACTGGTTTTTCGGGGCTGGAGCGGTGGCTCAGCAGTTTCGGCGCTTGCCTGGCAAGCACAAGGACCCGGGTTCAAACCCCAGCACCACGTACACAACCGAGAGTTGGAGCAACTAAGGCCATGTGAAAAACTAAATAAAGCTGTTTCTCTCTTTCTCTGTCTCTCTCACTGTCCCTCTCTCTTT
>PVKS010006609.1:0-77765 GCA_004027875.1 Aplodontia rufa | reverse complement strand
TTTGCTAAGGATTATTGTCTCTGTTTTAGGATGATATGATTCAATACAAAGAAAGTGTCGAAGACTCCACTGAAAATTTGAAAATTGATAATTACATCACTAAAATTTCATGGCAAAAAATAAACACAAAATTAATAGCATTTCTTTACTAAAAACACAATTATTGGTGTGGCATTAATTTGCATTACTCTAATTGCTAGAGATGCTGAATATTTTTCATGTATTTGTTTGTTGGCCATTTGTATTTACTTTTTTTTTTTTTTTTTTTTTTTTTTTTTTTTTTTTTTTTTTTTTTTTTTTGCTTATTTTTTGGAGAGAGATAGAGAAAGAGAGAATCACTTTTATTTAGTTTTTCATGTGGCTTTCATTGCTCCGACATTTTATATGTGGTGCTTGGGTACCAATCCCCATCCTTGCTCATGCCTGGCAAATGCCATAACCACTGAACTCCTCCAGTCCTGTATTTCTTTTCTTTTTTTTATTTGTATTTCTTTTTTTGAGAAGTGCCTGTTTAGGTCTTTTGCCCGTTTGTTGATTGGGTTATTTGTTGTTCTGGTGTTAAGTTTTTTTAGTTCTTTGTATATCCTTGATATTAATACCCTATCTGAGGAGCGGGGGGCAAAGATTTTTTTCCCATTTTATCTGCTGTCTATTCACATTCTTGATTGTTCCCTTTGCTGTGAGGAAGTTTTTCAATTTGATGTCACCCCATTTCTTGATTTGTAATCTTACTTCTTGTGCCCTGGAAGTATTGTTTAGGAGGTCAGCTGATGAACCAACATGTAGAAGTGTTAGATCTACACTACATTTTCTTCTACTAGGTACAGGGTTTCTAATCCCTAGGACTTTGATACAAACTGAGTTGAGTTTTGTGATGGGTGAGAGATAGGGGTTAAATTTCCTTGTACTTCATATGGATGTCCAGTTTTCTCAGCACCATTTGTTACAGAGCTGTCTTTTCTCCAACTTACATTTTTGGCACCTTTGTCAAGTATGAGATAAATGTTTATGTGTGTTTGTCTCTGTGTCTTCTATTCTCATCCATTGGTCTTGCTGTCTGTCTTGGGGCCAGTCCCATGTTGTTTTTTGTTTCTATAGCTCTGTAGTATAAGTAGAACTCTAGTATTGTGATACCTCCTGCTTTGCTTTTCTTGATAAGGATTATTTTGGCTCTTCTGGGTTTCTTATTTTTCCAAGTGAAGTTCATGGCTGCTTTATCTAACTCTGAAGAATTTTGCTGGGTATTGCATTGAATCTGTATAGTGCTTTTGGTGATATTTCCATTGCAATAATATTAATTCTGCCTATTTAAGAACATAGGTGGTCTTTACATCTCCTGAAGGCTTCTTCAGTTTTTTTAATGCTCAGTAGTTTTCATTGTAGAGGTATTTTAGATCTTGTTAGATTGATTCCCAAATATTTTTTAAGCTATTGTTAATGGATAGTTTCCCTAATTTCTTTTTCAGCAAATTAATCATTGGCATATAGGAACACAATTGTTTTGTGAATGGTAATTTTGTTTCCTGCTACTTCATATAAATAATGCATACATATATATCCTATACATATATTATGTATTATTTTGATGGTGTTCCTCCCCAGCTTATACTCCTGCTTCATATCAGAAAGATGTGAAACTATCCCATTTGGAAATGGCTTTGAGCCTTAAAAGGCACTGTTAATCTTCTTGTGGTGAAATCCTATGGTGGCCTAAGAAGATGCAAGCACTGAAGGACAAGTTATAGATTGATGGGACAGAAGTAGAGTGCACCAAAAAGGAAGATGGTTTAAAGAATTGAAAACCTCGGTGTCTGCTGCTCCGCAAATACAAATATGTCTAGACAATCTTGATCTGGCAAGTAATACAAAAGTGACCCCAAGGTAAAGATCAGACAGAGGAATAGGTGAATACCAAAAATTCCAGTAAGAAGCTAGAATCCATCCTAGTTGATTATGCAAAGGAAAAAAAAGCATTACTCTGACAGCATCCATGTAAGCCAAGATCTGGCAACCTAAGAGATGCACCAAACAGCGCAGGACATGAGGCTAATATGACAGTGTTGACTCTGATCCAATTTTATGTTTCTATTAGGTATAAATAAATTTGTTGTAATTGGAATTTATTTTTCTATTTATTTGTATATTTCTTTCTTTTGTTCAGTGAGGGATAAAAACATTATTTTGAGAATGAACAATTATGTCAACCATTGATTATACAACTAGGCAAAAACAGTGATATACAGGAGAACTTAACACCTTCTAAAAAAGGATATAAGAGATATTATAGTACACTTAACCTAATGATGGAATACTCATTTTTGTGATTTTTTCCAAATCACATAAATCAATATAAACCATATCACATGCCATAAAGCAAAGTTAGCAACTTCAAAAGTATTGAAATTAGACTCACTGTATTTTTTCACTACAAATAATGAGAACTAGGAAACCGTAAGATGGAAGAAAACCTCTAAAACATTGGAAAATAAGTATACTTCTAAATAATCTATGGGTCAAGCTAGTTTAAATGAAAATAAAGCCAACATTGAACCTAGTGAAATATAACACTTAATGATTTGTAGAATACATCAAAGCAGTACTTGGACATAGATTGCATTCAAAGCATATTAAAATGTGCAATAGGCAAGAATTAGTAGTCATATTACCACCTAGGAAATATGGGGTGGTGAGCGTGTTTGGAGAGCAGATAAACAAAAGCAGGAGAAAGGCAGCAATAATAAGAGCAGAAATTACTTATATTTAAAATAGAAACAATAGAAGAAATGAATGAGACAGAGTTGGTTGTTTGAAATGATTTCTAAAATTCACAAATTTAAAATAACAGTGATGAAGGAAAGAATAGATAAATTTTTAATATCAAGTATTAAATGGAGTATTAACTACTTCAGATTCTGGTGATATCAACAGTGTAATAAGGAAATAATGTTGCTATGTTTTATTACAGTTGTACCCACCGAGGGTTCAAGTATTGGAAGTTTGGTCTGTAGTGTTTTGATGTAGACAGGTGGAATCTTCAAGAGGTAGACCACGTGAAAGATTGTTGGGTCATTGGGATTTGGGTATTTACAAGACCACACCCACTAAGGATATGCAATTCATTGACAATCCCAGAGAGTCAAATGACTGTATGTATTGATGCAGAAATATCATGTGACAAAATTCAGCACCTATGGAAAAAAACTCTTAGAAAAATAGGAATAGAGTATTGTAGCTTAAATGATATCTCCCAGAACATTTGTTTAGTTTCTATTCTTATTTTTGAGAAATGGCAATATTATGATGTAATTACTCCACATGACTGGGATAAAGGGAGTAGGGCAACTGTTGTTTCAGTGTGACTTGTGATCTTAAAAGGAGAGGATAAGCTCTTGGTTCCCTGGCACATTTGTCCTTATAGGGAAAGCAGGGTGGGCTGTTGGTTAAATGGCATTTATGATCTTACAAGGAGAACAGGATGGGTTGCATGTTCACGTGGACTCACATCCTTACATGGAGAGGAGGGTGGACTGCTGGTTCGCTAGGACTTGTGAACTTCTAAGGATAGCAGGGTGGACTGCTGGTTCAGTGGCACTTGCAATCCTACATGAAAAGCAGGCTAGGCTGCTTGTTCACTAGCACTGTCATCCTTATGAACAGGAGGGTAATTTTCTGATTTCTTGTGCTTTGTATTTTACATGATTATCTTCTCTCCTACCTAATTGAGTTTTGAAGTGAAATGTTTGTATTTCCATACCTTTTATTTTAGATAGGTTCTACAGATATTCCTGTGCAATTTCCATGGGCATTCCCTCAAACATAAGAAAGAAACCACAGTGATGAAAATAAAGCAGCACAGCCTCAGTAACATACAGAATACAGATGTTGTTGTACATCTCAATTCCCATCCCCCTTAGTTTCTGATGTCGCAATGCATGCATTGAGTGTGGAATCAAGGCTAAATTGGCCTTTGAAGGCTTGTGTAACTCCACGCAGTGAACAAGTTTAGGCATCCCCTGGGCCAGCAGTGTCCCCAAATGTCTTTTCAAGGAAATATTCTCTCTGAACCCTGTAGCCCTTACATGGTATGATTTTGCAAGTTCCTGAGATACTTTCATGTTTTCTGTTGTGTTTGTGAAAAGTACCTAGAATATTCTTAGGGACTGCAATCTCCTCAACAAGCACATCTCCCTTAACTTCAGCTTTACAGTGCACCTTTCTGGACAAACTGCAAGCATCTGAAATCTTTTTGCTGTTTTCTGTCCTCCATTTTCACAGTAAAGCAGGCTAAAATCTGCCAGCAGTATCCATGCCAGTGACTGAACGCTGTGCTGTCTTGAAATTTCCTCCACCAGATTAATTAGTGCATCGCTTTAAAGTTAAGCCTCACACACAGTCTCAGGACATGGAAAAATGTAATGAATTTCTTTATAAGAATAGAACATAAGTGGCCACTAGTCCAATTTCAAATAGAGTCCTCATTTCACTCTGAAAGCTCATGAGCATGGTCTACATTTCTGTTGGCATTCTGGTGTTCTGAACTCCCTCTGGATCACAGTTCAATTCTGCTTACAACATGCGAACGTTTTTTTAGCTTGCATTTCTAAACTATTAAACACTCTTACTGTATACCATCTTAAATGTTTTTAATTCATATGGTCTGTTTAGTCAAAGCAATGACCCCACTTCTCAGTACCAATTTCTGTTTCAGTTACTTTGTCCCTGTATCCAAACCCTCTGATAGGAACAGCTTAGAGGATGAACAGTTTGTCTGATGATCATGATTTCAGAGGTGTCAGTTCATAAGTGTTCAATTCCATTGATATGGGACCAAGATGAATCAGCACATCATGAAGGAAAGACCCAGTGGACAAAGGCTACGCCCTTCATAGTAGGAGGGAGTAGAGAGAGGGGGAGGATTCATAGAGAAGAAGCACCCTTCCGGGGCATGACCCCAGCAACCCACCTCCTCTAGCCACCCCCAAACTGCCTACAGATCACACCTAATTAGTCCATTGAAACTAAGATGGTATGACTAGGTTCCAGCTCTCACAGTCCAAGAAATTGACCTCTGAGTATTCCTGCATTAACAAAGAACTTTTGTGGGACATCTCATATCCAAACCCAACAGCTGTAAACCAATATTCTTGATACACTGAGGTAGGACAATCACATACTCAAGTACAGACTGCACAAACTAGCAAGATCTTGTCACAAAATAAAAAAGCTGGGGATGTACCTCACAGCAGAGCACTTGCTGATATGTATGAGGCCCTGGGTTCAGTCACCACTATGTCTCCAATACTATAAAAAAGGAAGTGATAGAAAGAGTTCAAGCTTTCTGCTCCTTCCATCATGTGAGGATACAGAAACGAAGTGCTTAGGTCTTGACCATGCTAGTCTACATAACTGGGAGAAGTTAAGTCCTGCTAATAAATTACCGAGACAAATGTATTTTGATAAAGCAGCATGAAGGGATCTTATCATCTGGGAAAGCCTCCACTTCTTCCCTCTTTGGGAAGGATACATTTGCTGATTCTAGGATTCTTGACTTCCACATTTTGTATTTAATCACTTTGAACACATGAACCCACTGTCTTGCATTCTAAGACTTCTGATGAGAAATCTGATGAGAAATCTGATGAGGACTGTATAGGGAAAAATATGTTGAACAATTCCTCCCTCTCAACCCTATAGGTATTAATATTGTGTTTTACAGTGTCATAGAGAACAGATCATTTTGTTATGGTATCACAACTTGAATGAGGTGTTACTATACTTTTCACACAAATCATTTCAAAGAAAAAGAATTGAATCCCTTCAGAGCAGGTATGATGAGGTCTTCCAAAGTCCAAACTATTGAAAAATCCATTGAGGGACTGTAAAAATTTCAATTTCTGAAAAAATTAATATCACTCTCATTAACCCACAGAAACAAAAGACTTCTGGAATCCTTTCTTATTCTTCCTTTGAAAATGGGAAAAGTTCTTTGGGGCCCAAAAGGGAGATCAACACTGGGGGTGACACTGTGGCCTGATTGGGCCATAGATTTCTGTGACCTCACAAGAAGCCATTGTGAGGAAGTTCCAAACAGCAGGTATATAAGAAGGTGGCTAGCTGGGTTTTTGTCCATAAGTACAGGAAGCTCTTGGTGGTGACCTGTTGGACTCCCAGATACTTAGTGCGTTTGGTGGTTGGTGGTTGGTGGTTGTGGTCTTTGGCTATTGGATCTTTCACTTGGGTTTATTGCTTTACCTTGTTTTGGTTTTTTGAGTTTGCTTTGCTGTTTTGGTTTATTTTGTTCGTAGCTAGCATCCTTAGCTGGTGCTCCTGCTTAGGATGTTTAGCCAGAGCAGTCAGCACAGTGTAGTGTTGCAGGGGCGCAGCTCCTGCACTGAGGCAGCTTTCACTGACCATTATGAGGTCCTCGGGGACCTTGGCTCTGGTGCCTTTGGTCAGGTGAAACTAGCTGGCCATCCCTTCATGGGGGCACAAGTGGCAGTGAAAGTCCTGCAGAAGGGGAGAAGAACCTCTGTCCTCTGAACTGGGTATTCTGAGGACCCTGGAGCACCCCAGTGATCCATTTATTTCAGGTTATTGAAACCCCACAGCACATCTACACCATGATGGAGCAGGCAGGTGGGGGACAACTACTTGAGCACATCACTCGGGGTGGCATGCAGGAAGGGAAGGCCCAGAGACTTTTCATGCAGATTCTGTGTGCTGTGGGCTACTCCATGAGAAGGGCACCATGCACTGAGACCTGAAGCCAGAGAACATTATGGTGGATGCCAGGGCGAATATCAGACTCATCGACTTTGGCCTCAGCAGCAGGTTCACAGCTGGGCAGAAGATGAAAGGTTTCCGGGGCACTCTCCCATACCTTGCCCCTGAAATAGTCCAGAGGCAAGGATATGAGAGCCCTCAGTGGACATTTGGAGCCTGAGGGTCATTCTCTATTTGATGTTGACAATGAGGCACCCATTTGTGAGGACCAACTGTTGGAAGCTACTGAGGTGGATTGAGGCTGCAAGGTACCACATCCGTCATTTTGTTCCCTCCATAGCACAAAAGCTCATCCGCAAAATACTAATTGCGAACCCCAGGCTGCGGCCCACCATCAAATCTTTCAGAACTCCTTGCTGTGACAAGGTAAGCTGTACTTACCCCATCACAAAAAGGCTCACTCCAAACACCCAGACACCACCATAATGATGATCCTGTTTGACATGGGTTATGATCCCTACAAAGCCTGTCTTTCTCTGGCCAAGAGAACATGTTGGGGTCTGACCTTTACTTTATTAGCTGCCATGGATCTTGTTGTTGTTTGCATAAGCTCCTTCGGGAGAGGCTGCTAGATTGTATATTGTTAAGCTTGAAAAACACGGTGTCGACGTGGGCTTCAGATGTTTTGCATTGGTATCACCTGTCAATTATTCTAGATCCTTCAAGGGGTGCATGTAGAGGCCTACTGATCAAACGTGTGCCTCTGAAATCCAGGTGTGGCAATGAACGAGCTAATATAGAGAGGCCTCAAGGGGTCAGGGTGAAGGCCTTTAAAAGAAGAGGCTCCAGCCAGCAGTAAGGAGCTCTTGCACTCCTTCAGAAGAAGAGCTCTTGCACTTTCTGCTGGCTGTGCTGTCCCTGCTCCTTCGGGTGAGAGCTCTTCCTTTGGGAGCACTTTGCTGCTGGACGTGGTGTCCCTGCTCCTTTGGAAGATGAGCTCTTGTCAGCAGCCGAACCTGCCTATGTTTTGCTCCTGAACTTCCCAGCCTTCAGAACTGTGAGAATTTGCTGTCTGTTTGTTCTGAAACAGAGTCTTGTAGCCTTGACTTGTTTGAGATTACTTAACGTTAGGCATTTTGTCGTAGCAGTACAAATGAACGTTGTTTTTTCTCGATACCCTTGCATAAGGAGGATTCTCAAAGATTTGCTCTTAGTGTCCCCTAAATAAATATGCATTGTCCTTATCAGCGATATCAATGGGTGGTGCTACCTCAGGGCATGTCTAATAGCCCCACCTTATGTCAAATATATGTCAGTGTCGTTTTAGCTCCTGTTAGGAAATGTTTTCCCTCTTATAATTCATTATATGGATGATATCTTATTAGCCTCCCAGAAGGAGGATGAACTTCAAGCTTGTGTGCTAAACCTACAACAGGGGCTTAAATTGGCTGGCTTGACCATTGCCCTGGAGAAATTACAAACTCACTCCCCCTATTATTACTTGGGGTATACTCTTGAAGATAATCGCATTAGACCACAAAAAATCACCATATGCACAGGTAATCTTAAAACTTTAAATGACTTTCAGAAATTGCTGGGTGATATTAATTGGCTTCGCCCTTCTCTATTACCACTCATGAACTACGTCCCCTCTTTGATATTCTGAAGGGGGATCCTGACCCCTCTTCTACTCGATCTCTCACTAACGAAGGGAGATCAGCTTTGCTGATGGTGGAAAAAGCAATCCAACAAGCTCATGTTACTTATTTTGATGAAAGTCAGATGTTGGAGACTGAAGGCAACATGACCCTTGGCTGGATGCCACAGAAAAGTATTAGTAGTAAACAACTCTGCAAGAGGCCCAGCTGGCTTGCAACTTCCTGAGTAATTAGCAAACTGCCTGACCACATGACTAAGCTATTTTGGCTGCTGTATTGTTGCAACTGATTGATTATGTTTGTTCTGTGTCCCTATTGAGAGTTTTGTAACAAATTAATACTGGGCATACAGGGAAATAGGAGAGGTAGAGAGAAGAAGAAAAGCCTTGGCAGTAGAAGCAGGGACTTTAGTGAGAGGAGATGTAAAAGCTTTGCTTCTAGAGAGATGGATAAAATAAAGTGTTTGGAGAACTTAAAATAGAAAGAGAAAAATAAAGAAGCAACTGAAGCACCAGAGCTGTTGTCGTGTCTCTCTGCGGGCAGGGGGCACGGCAAGTGGTGCTGAAACCCGGGACGAGGGAAGAAAAAGGAAAAGGTAAGTAGGCAGCCTGAACGTTCGCGGTAAAGCGACAATCGGAGTACGCGGAAGACGGCTCCATGTAAAGTGAAAGTGACTGGTAAAGACTGGTCACCAAGATTGAAAGCAGCTGTTCTGTGTTTTGAAGTACTAGCTTAGAGCTGGGGTATTTGTTTTGTGTGCGCACCTGTCCTGTGTGTTTGTGTTCATGTATGTTATATGTGTGTTAAATATGGTACCGAATTGGCTAATAGATGAGTGCTCATAAATTAGAATTGAAAAAGGAAAAATAAAAGAAAATGGATCCAAATGACTTTTAAAATTAAAAGGGTCAAGGCATTGTGGACTTAAAAATATATAGGGGAAAATTGTTGGGGGTCTGGTTTTTACCCCATTTCATTAGTTGCCCCAGAGTCATCTTGTTGCTGTTTGAAAAAATTCAGGGTGAGTTAGAATGTGTTTATATAGAGGTTTTTACCCCATTTCATTAGTTGCCCCAGAGTCATCTTGTTGCTGTTTGAAAAAATTCAGGGTGAGTTAGAATGTGTTTACATAGAGGTTTTTAAGTTGTTTTTCAAGAGCCTTAGGGAGAAAAAATTAAAGGAGATACGGATCGGGGAAGAAAACCTGCCAGTCCTGCTTCGGAGTAATTAGAGAGACTTGGACATCTTAGCTGCAGTGGCTGTAGTAGTGGCGGCCTCTAACACCTGTGCATTGGACTATTGACCGTGAATCAACAAGTTTATCTACTGCAAGAACAAATGGACATTTTGGTGGACATTGGGTCTATGTGTATTCATAACCTGCCTGGACTGAATTTTGGCTACCTGAGCAATATGGCTAAGTCCTAGGGAAGAGTGGCCAGTGTCATCATCATTATGTGCTTTGTGATTGGTCTTGTGGTAAAAAGGCATGGAAGGGATCAAGCAAGCTTATGTTGCCCTCAGAGTTGATGACCATGAGTCAGCAACAACATTAATGGCTCAGGCTCAAGGGGCTGGTAGTCAATGACGGGTAAGTCCCTTCAACCCCCTTATCAACCTAAGACAGGAAGGGTGCCTTACGCTGCACCTAATTCCAATGACGGGTAAGAAGGGGAGGTGTGAATGGAGACACCTAAAACAGGCACAGTCACCTGTTTATTTTTCTCCTCTCAAAGAAATAAAGAAAGGAGGAGATGTTGTATTAGTATTAGTAGTAAACAACTCTGCAAGAGGCCCAGCTGGCTTGCAACTTCCTGAGTAATTAGCAAACTGCCTGACCACATGACTAAGCTATTTTGGCTGCTGTATTGCTGCAACTGATTGTTTGTTCTGTGTCCCTATTGAGAGTTTTGTAACAAATTAATACTGAGCATACAAGGAAATAGGAGAGGTAGAGAGAAGAAGAAAAGGGACTTTAGTGAGAGGAGATGTAAAAGCTTTGCCTCTAGAGAGATGGATAAAATAAAGTGTTTGGAGAACTTAAAATAGAAAGAGAAAAATAAAGAAGCAACTGAAGCACCAGAGCTGTTGTCGTGTCTCTCTGCAGGCCGGGGGCGCGACACTCAGAAATTATTAGTGTTCCCCTCTAAACTAACACCTACACTTTTTTGGGTTCATGGTCATACTTCGCCTTATCGTGTGTTATTACCTTACTATTACCTTACTATACTGCTGTGGCTAAAATAATTGAAAAGGCACTTTTGGAATTATTGTGTGTTCTTGGATGCTATCCAGACATCATAGCAGTGCCTTATACTGCTGCCCAGCATCTGTGACTTCAACATAATGATGATGACTGGAGTTTACTATTATCTACTATCTCTAGTACTTTTCACAATCATTTACCTTCCAAATAGATTAGTTAAGTTCCTACAATCTCATCCAGCTTGTTTCTAACCCCATTGTTATAGCCCTGACTGTCTTTACTGATGGATCCTCCAATGGTATTGCAGCAGTGGTCACCGATAATGATGCTTTCCATGTTCAAACATCCTATAGATCTGCTCAGCTGGTAGAGTTAATTGCTGTTATTATGGCTTTACAGAAATTTCCACAAGCTTTGAATTTATATACTGATAGTCACTATGTTGCACAAGCTGTTCCATGGCTGGAAATAATGGGAAATATAGGAAAAAACTCTCCAGCAACAGCATTGTTTCATCAACTTCAGTCTCTTTCGTGGCATAGAAAAGATAAATTATTTATTACCCATGTTAGAGGACATACTGGATTGCCTGGGCCTTTGTCTGCAGGTAACGCCCAAGCTGATGCTTTCACTCGTGCCCCCTTGCACATGACTGTGCAGGAGGCCAAGTGAGCACACGATCTTTTTCATCTCAATAGTCATCACTCTTTACAACATTGCTTCCATATTTCCAAAGAACAAGCGAAACATATTGTTGCTTCCTGCCCTATGTGTCAACCACTGCTTCCTGTCCCTCATTGTCGAGTAAATCCTAAGGGACTTTTACCCAATCGTGTATGGCAAATGGATGTTACCCATATCCCCTCCTTTGGTAAATTACAATTTGTGCATGTCAGTACTGATACCTGTTCTAGATTTATTGTTGCTTCCCCACATTCTGGAGAAAAAGGGTAAGGGATGTCATTGCACATTGTAAATATGCATTCTCTGTTCTTGGGGTACCTAAGATAATCAAGACTGATAATGGACCTGGTTATATTAGCACCAAGTTTGCTCAGTTCTGTGTGCAATATCAGGTCACGCGTAAAACAGGTATTCCATACAATCCACAGGGTCAAGGAATCATGGAGCATGCACATCTCACCATCAAAAATTATCTACTTAAAAATAAAAAGGGACAGTATACTGCCCCACAAGACCTACTTAATCATATCATCTTTATTCTTAATTTTTTAACTTTGGATGCTAACAATAATACTGTAGCTGAACGCCATTGGCATCCTAGTGGCCGACCCTAAGCACAGGTCGTGTGGAGAGATCCTATTGATAATCAATGGAATAGACCCCAACCTGGTTTTAATCTGGGGTCGAGGTAATTTTTGTGGTTTTCCACAGAGAAGTGATGGTCCTCGGTGGGTTTTGGAAAGCCTTGTATGTCAGCTTTCTGCTTCTGATGGGACAGGTGCATCAAAATGACGTGGACTTACACTGGGCTTTGTTCCTGCTAGGAGGGATTTCACAACTCCTCCCTTGTTGACACGGGTCACACAATGATTCCTGTTCCATTGGAAGTGAAGGTGGATGCCCAGAACATTCAATTCTTTCGGACCAGAAAGGACTTCAGATTTACAGTGGTTGTCCTGGCAGCCACCGTGGCTGCAACTACGGCTGCTGCTGCGGCAGGACTGGCTATGCACCATTCACAGTGAAATTGACTGAACAAACTGTTACTGCCCTAAGTACTCAACAGCAAATTATTGCGGGCATAATGCTGTTAAACCATAAACCTAACTTGATGCAAGAAATAGAATTACTGTATGATATTTCTCATATATCTTGTTCCCACTGTTCAAAGATATTTGTGTAACATCTGTTTAACCACTTTGATAGAGAAATTAAGGCTCTGAATGAGACCCGAGTTCCACCTAAGTCTTTAACCTGTTAAAGAATTGGTCTGGAATTGCTACCTGGATTGGAATGTTAAATTTAGGTATAATTTTTCTCATTTATTGTTCTCACAGCCGATGGCAGCAGCAACAGACTAAAAATCATGCAGTACAGCAAATCCTGCTGGCACAGCAGCAGAGTGAGACGCCCCCCCTCCAAGTGTGCACATGTTGAAGGAGAGTCCTTGTATCAGTGATGGGTAAGATGGAATGGATGCCTTACTAACCTAAGACAGGGAGGCAACCATGCTGTTGCTCATCCCCATGATGGGTAAAGAGGGTTATCCCATTCCACAACCTAAGACAGATCCTGGACACCTTCAATTAAAATAAAAAGGGGGAATAGTTGGAGTCTGACCTTTACTTTATCAGCTGCCCTGGATCTTGTTGCTGTTTGCATAGGCTCCTTCGGGAGGGGCTGCTAGATTGTATATTGTTAAGCTTGAAAAACAGGGTGTCAACGCGTGCTTCAGACGTTTCACATTGGTATCACCTGCCAAATATTCTAGATCTTTCAAGGGGTGTATGTAGAGGAGTACTGATCAAATGTGT
This sequence comes from Aplodontia rufa, assembly GCA_004027875.1. NCBI lineage: Eukaryota > Metazoa > Chordata > Mammalia > Rodentia > Aplodontiidae > Aplodontia > Aplodontia rufa. Next base: position 64,680 of record PVKS010006609.1, on the reverse strand, counting down.
GCCTCTGAAATCCAGGTGTGGCGATGAATGAGCTAATGTAGAGAGGCCTTGAGGGGGCAGGGTGAAGGTCTTTAAAAGAAGAGGCTCCAGCCAGCAGTAAGGAGTTCTTGCACTCCTTCGGAAGAAGAGCTCTTGCACTTTCTGCTGGCTGTGCTGTCCCTGCTTCTTCAGGAGAGAGCTCTTCCTTTGGGAGAGAGCTCTCATACTTTGCTGCTGGACGTGGTGTCCCTGCTCCTTTGGAAGATGTGCTCTGCCCATGCTTTGCTCCTGAACTTCCCGGATGTCAGAACTGTGAGAAATTGCTGTCTGTCTGTTCTGAAATAGAGTCTTGTAGCGTTGCCTTGACTTGTTTGAGATTACTTACTGTTAGGCATTTTGTTATAGCAGTACAAATGAACGTTGCCTTGAAAGAGAGATGTAAAGTATGGATATATGAAAAGGAAAAGTAAAGTTTGGACAAAGACAGACCATTTCTGGTCTCTGGCCTGTGGTTTTTCTCATCCTCAGCCCGTCCCTCAGGTCAGAACCTGGCTGGACCAGGACATGAAAGTTCAATGCAGAGATGGCTGTGTACCTCATACTACAGCACCAGAACCCAGGGGGCAGGCTTCAGGTTCCTGAGGAAGGCTCCGCATTGGAGGGCTGGGCCTCGCCCATGCCCTGGTCTTTCCAATTTCCCTGCCTTCCCCAAGAGGAGTGCCAGTGAGCCTGTTGCTTTCACCTTCCCCTTGCCCTGCCAGCATCAGCTGCCTGAAAAAGCCAAGTTCTCTGGGAAGAGAGGCAACAGAAGGGGCAGCCTGCCTGCAAAGACCCCCACTCCCTGCATAGCCTCCCTGCATGGCCCTGTGGCCCATGTGCCCAAACCCTGGAGAAAACTACCTTAGGTGGGTCAAGGCAGCACACAGCAGTGCCTCCCAAGATTCATCCACAGGCCACAGCTATGATGACACAAGTGGCTGGGAGAGGATGACCAGGAGGGTCGCTACCTGCTTCAGAGCACTGCGCTGCTGTTTGCCACCTGTGAGCAATGAAGTGGCCCCCATGCCCATGTAAGAGGCAAACTGTGCAGTGGAGAGCAGAGACAGCAAAAGCAGAGGGCAGCCAGAGGATCCTGGGCTCTGGATCCTGACATCACAAAGTGGGCACATGTCCTATGGTCTCTAAATAGTTGCAGGAACAAGATGGGTAGCTTAACTTAGGTTTCTCTGCATGGGTTCTAGGAGTCTCCACTGCCCCACCTGTGAGAGACATCAGAGAATCTCCTCCTCCGGACAGGACCCAGTGCCCTGCTTTCTCTGTCCTTTCTCCCATTCTTCCATGATGTTTCTTTATTTTTTGTTCAAATTGTATAAGAAAGTTGTTTCAATTATTAAAAATGAGGTGATTAAAAATTAGGAACCTCAGGGTGAGGGCAGGAGCCCACCAGCCATTTTTTCCTAATTTGGACCACTGTGCCTCCCTCTCCTGTTCATTGTAGATCCACATCTGACTTTAGCCAGAATAAGTGGGGACTAATTAACCTTAAGACACTCTAGAGTTTCATTAGCTTTAACATAATGCAGGCCAATTTGCACCCCTTAACCCAGTGTAGGTGGAGACTACTTCCCTTCAGCCAGTGTAGACATGACTTACTTTTAACTGGTGGTCTTTGCTAGAAATAAACTGTCCCTGAAGTGTGGGAGGTATGTAGAAAAGATGTGCAGCAAGTGTTGGAGAAATACATCTCAGAAGGCATGGGTGACCCCGGGGTGTTTCTGTGGCCCATCCATAATACTTTGTGCAAGGAAGGGAGAGGTAGGCCCTTGGGCAGGTGTGGGTCTGTCTGCAGCAGTGGCTGGGTGCTTTCATCCCTGTAATTGCAACTTCCGCACCCCAAATCATCTAATGGCTTTGATAAAGCTAGGGGAGATGTTAACTGTTCTGTGGATGCAATTTACGTAAAAGCAAAGTGCACTAGTGTGGAATTGCTCTTATTATGGGGCTCTATTTACGCAATTTGGTACAAGCTAAGCGCACACAAATGCAGCGTGGTTAGTGAAAGGGGGAAGTTTTTGGCTCCTTCCAACTCTGATATCTTCACAATGCTTGGATCCAGGCAGCTTCCTGTTCTTCTCCTTAGTGGTCAGACATAGATACCCTTAAAAGAAAACGTATGTCTTTGCTCTGTGGTTTTCACTGTAGAGGTCTTTCCCTCCTTGGTTGGATTTATTTCCAATTTTTTGAGGTATTTTGAATGGGAGAATTTTCCTAATTTCCTTGTCAGTAGATTCAATATTGTAGTAAAGAGATTCATCCTGCTTTCCAGGGTGGTGGTAGCAGTCTGTAGTCCCACCAACAATGCCTGAGTGTAATCTCGTAATCTAAGCCTATTGCTTTTCCTCTATAAACTAAGGGTGGCCACTGCTTTATTCATGAAAAATACTTAGCATATGGCTGGGCACAGCCTCAATCTGAATCAACAGTAGCTACTACCATTATCTTTTTTTTCTTTTTTTTTGAGAAGGACAGTGAGAAACAGACAGAATCAATATTGAATTTTTCGCATGGCTTTCGTTGCTCTGACAGTTGTGTAGTACATGCTGGGGTTGGAACCCTTGTACTTTTGCATGCCCTGCAAGCACCATAACCACAGAGTCACCACTCCAGCCCCTATTTCTATTATCTTTAAAACCACTTTGTATTATATTTATTAATAGAGAAGAAATAAAAATTTTAAGGAAATAAATTGATAACTAGTAGCATACCAATAAATATAATTCAATATTTTACATAAAGTGAATTTTAATGGTTGATCTATAGCTACTAATATTGCAGTTACTATTTTGATAAGAGGAGAGAGTATGACATTTTAATAATATATAGGGGCCCTTGGTAAGTGTATTAACATTTACTTTACAGAATTGAGTGTATCTAAAGGGAACGTTAAGTATTTCTATTTTTTAATTTTGAGACTGAGTGAAAATTTGTGTAAAAGTTACATATATATATGTGTATGTGTGTGCATGTGTGTATGTATATAGTTACCATACAAAGTTGCCGACCTGACTTATCTAATTTAAAAAAGTACAAACACATCATACTGTGGTTAATTGTGTTTATTATTTCCTATACAATCTAAAAAGTATAATATAATGTAATACCTTGTTAAAATACATCTTTACACAGTTTTTGGAAGGTTACTGGTAAACATGGTTTACAAGTAAAAGCAATAATTTCAGACTTAAATCTGTTTTTGATCTTCATGGAATTTACAGAAGCAAGTTATGATTCAGTTTCAGTGTCTGAAACGGTCTCCATATCAAAGCATTCCTAAGAAATGAAACTCTGAAACCCAGGTAAAACACCAGCTGTTAACATGTCACTAAGATAACACTGATTTCTGTCTGGTCCTCATGTTATAATGGACAAAAGAGATGAAAGGGAAGGAATATGTACAGAAAAAAAGAACCCTGAAATTATAATTATGTGGGTATTCCCCAAAGGCATCTTGGTAATATCATTAAATTTCTTTTTCTTACACTATTAAATTTCTAAGGATCAGAAATATAATAGTTAAGGCTCATGATCATGCATTCATAGTTATATACAATTATCAATTTGTAAATAACAGTCAATGTCATACTACATATTTAAAGCTTGTTATTTAATTCAACAGTGTATCGATTTTCCTTTGTAGGCACATTGAAATCACTTTTCATATAAATGGAGTAAATAGCAGATTCTTGAATTACATGGATGTAAATGATGACTCTTTCATGAAATTCAAAGAAAAAATATTTCTGACTAGCTTTAAAAATTTAATGAAAACTAATCTTTAAAATTTTAAGGTTTCTCAAAGATAAAACATTGTACAGAGTACTTTTCTACATGATCAAATTAAAACAAAATATTTGGAGGGAAATAAGTGAAACGATGTGCATACACTAATGCTATAAAACAACAACTTACATTTTTGTCTCTTAATTCACAGCCCTCATGTTTTGAATGATCATTTTCTTTGCTTAAGCTATGAGAGCATGAGTACAGTGGAAAGCACTTCGGAGTGATTACAGTTTCCCAATTAAGATCAAGGCACTGTGACAACACTTACACACTCATTATTACGTGCACTTCCCAAGTCTTACACACTTATTGTTACACTATAGATATTTGAAAAAAATATCAGTTTTATAATAAGTTAAAGCTTGAGTTTATTAAAGTATTACTTATGATATCATTTTATTAAATGTATACATTTTAAATAAAAATGTAAATGAGAGGAAAATGTAGCCCAAAATTGCATGCTTTTCATTGGTGCCTCTTGTTCTATGAATCCATCCAGCTGAAGAGATGGAACTTAGGTAGAACTAGCTACACCAGGAAACAAGAACAAAAAAACAGTGTTAATTCCCACTATTGGGGTGAACGAATGGGGAAGAAATAAAGAAAAGGAAAGAAAGAAAAGAACAGACAAATAGAAAAGCAGGGCTTCACCTAATCTTTCCCAAACATGGTTCTAATCAGCTCAAGAGTCTTTGGGATTGATCTTAAAGGCACTTCCTAAACAACTGCAACCTTCCCTGTCCCAACCGTCATTGCTTTGGCACATTTCTGATTTAATAGAATTTCACTTTTTAAAGTACACCATCCCATAGTAGAAAGCACTCCTTTACCTGTCCCTAAGTCATAGTGGTGATGACTATAAGCCCATTAAAGGAGACGTAAATACACAAAGATGTGTCTTTGGCTGCTAATCTTTACCACCACCTGCCTGCATCCTCTAGAATAGGCACACGCCTATGAACCATGCAGGGAAAACACTAGATTGTCAACAGGTCACTTACCGACTTTGACTGCAGCAGGATTTAGGGACTATCTTTCTTCACCGATTGGTTAGACTGAACATGCAGAGATGAAAAAGTGAGTTGGACATGAAGACTTATTAACAGAAGCCTAACTTCCGCCAGGTGTACACAACTTGTGGCTACCTTTACTCTCTCTTATCTTTGCTTTAATTTCTCACTTGAGATTTTAGCAATTGGAGAGTATGTGAAGAAAGAAAAAATGTGATAATTAGGATTAGATCTGGCTTTGAGTAGTTGATTTTCCCTTAGCTTTGTCAAAATATACCCCTTCTTTTGTAGCTTGAACATCTCTATCACTGTCTACAATATGAACATCCGGTGTATTTTTGTCATTTTGCCTCAGGCGGTAACTTTTATAAGCACGCTGAATAATGGTGGCTGAAACTGCCTCCTGTTTTCGTTTCAGAGTAGTTGTAATTGGTTCATATGTGATTTTAAAAGGGTTGGCTAAAATAAACCCTGATTCTACCTCGGAGAGCAGTTTCTCCACCCTCTCATCTTTTCCCATAACTCTTTTTGTAAAAGCAAGTAAGATGTCCAGGCAGTGGATTCTGTCTCCAACAGCCATGGGGAGAGACATAGCAATTAGTTGGCCCTTGTTTGGTTTTGGCATGAAAAGAGGAGGATCAAGAGCAGCTGCAAAGTCTGAAAGTTTGCTAGAGTCTATGTACTGGGTCCTATCAGGGTCAAACCTCTTCCACACTTGAAAGAATTTCCTAAAATCATCTTCACTCAAGGTCCTGGTTTTTTTCTTAGAAGCAATACTTAAAAACTCCATGACCACAACAACATACATATTAACAATGATCGGCCATGATATAAGGATGTAACTGACAAAATAGAAGATCCCCACAGAAGGGTTACCACAGTCTCCTCTAACCTGAGTCCCAGGGTTAATTTTATCAGGATCACAGTCAGACCATTTACTGTTGAAAATTGCATTGAGCATCCCATCCCAACCAGCAAATATTGTAACTTGAAAAAGACAGAGCATACTGCTACCAAAGGTTTCAAAGTTGGACACATCATTAATTCCAGCTTCTTTTTTAACATAGGCAAAGCTGTACATTCCAAAGATGGCATAGATGAACATCACCAAGAAGATGAAAAGACTGATGTTCAACAATGCTGGGAGAGACAGCATCAAAGGAAGCATCAGGTTATGGAACACCTTTGGTCCTTTCCCAAGTCGCAGGATGTGGACGATCCGAAAGAGAAGTATGAGTTGTACAAGAGAAGGAGGCACAAGGTAGTAGCCTACTGTCATAGGTAGAAACAGTCCTACGTGCAGGGAAAGAGAGGAGGAAATAAAATCATTCAAATACAGCTGTGGTTAGAAGAATATAAATTATTTTACACTTAATTGCTCTATATTTTATTAATTCTTTATTAATCACTTGTATTTAACAGCATATTAAATGTGTGTTAGTCAAATAGTAATTTTCCTAATGATAAGGCTATCTGGCAGAATCAGGAAGAGAGTTCTTCTGAACTGTTGAGATAGAGGGAAAAGTTAGGCAGTCACTGTAGGCAGAGAGATGGGAATTGGTAAGGGGGCAAAGAACATTCCTGTTAAAACCCCCTGTGCTAACAAGGTTCTCTACTAACAAAAGTGTTCCAGACACAAGCATCCCTTCGGCTGATAAAGGTGCTCTTGGGCCAGCACTAAAGACTAGATCAGACTAGAGCTTCTGTGCCCTACTCCCAGGCATTGGGGAAGGAAGGTAATGATTATTCAAAGTGGGAGAATCTTGAGAGACTATAAGAAACATGAGCCAGATCTCCTCTTTGAGTTCTTGGCTTGAGACTCCCTTCTCCTAGAAAAGTCTTTTCTTTTTATCCTTTCTTAAACTCAGCTCTGCTTGCCTCAGTGTCCCTTGGTTGCATTTTTTGACTCCGAGAAAATGAATCCAACATCCACAAAACCCAGCATCACTATCATCTTAAGAATTTTATATATCAAGTAATTCTGGACACAGAATATAGGACAATAGTCATATTTTTTCTAATTAATAATGGATCAAAACAGTTGGTTCAATCCAGCCTAATAAAGGTATCATGTAGATACACAAAGGCGAAGGACAGGATTTCTATCCACAAAGCCTCTATAATTTGGTATTTAGTTATAGACATTTCAAATAATTTTAATGCAAGATAGAAAGACCTAATCAATAAACATAATTACAAAAATGTCTGGCCTTCAGTGAGGTACAGATTGTGATTTGTTTCACAGTGTTTGCCTTCTAGGAACTTTAAGCATGAACTGAATAAAAAGAGCTTTCCCTGGAACTTAGAGATGGTTCACTGGTGTCCAGAAGGTGGTGCGGGGCAGAACCCCGTACAGTTTTTAAAGGAGATGCTTCGCTTGCTGACAGGAGGCGTGGTGCCTCACGTTGCTGTTAAACTTGTTCTTGGCCTCAGCTGAAGTTCTTTGAGCTGATCCATTTTTGGTGGACTCTTTCTTTGCAGTGCTTTAGTAAATCTTCCTGCTTGACCCAAACTCTAATTTCTCCTCAGTTCCCCAGTTCTTCTCAGTTCTCCTCTTCTTATAGAAGAGGTATTCTCATTTAATTGTAACCAAATGTCTTCACATCCTCACCACTAAAATTTAAAACTCCTTTTCCTCCCTGAAACCTAACTTTATTCTGACTACATCGTATCCCAGGCACTAATTCAATTCCATGCAGTTCATTCTCCCCAACTCCGTGTATCTCAGGGAGAAAAATAGAATCACATCTTTCTATCTTCTCAGTGAGGGTTGCAGACAATTCTTTCCCTTATTTTTTCATTAAAAAGTAGAATAAATTTTTGAAACTTTGTGGATCATAGCATCCCACTATGCCATTTCCTACCATTCTGTGGCTGTACGATCTACTCAGTGCACTTAATTTATTGTCATTTAAGAATTTAGTAATTGGGCCACTACTGTTCACCTCCAAATCTTCCACCAACAACCCATTTGAAGGCCAATAAACTCTCAAATGTCCCGCTCTCAGGGAGTTTGCATTCTGGTGAGTGCCACGGGGAAGCAGACAATAAACATTTTACTGCCTGAAGCACTTTGCTCCTAAGTTCTTTGCTTGGCTACTTCCTTGACAATGGGTCTCTATTTGAATTTTACAATTTTCTCTGACCTCTATTTACTGGTTAGGTGCTTCTTTCTCCTCTCAAGCCGCTGTAGCACCCTGCACCTCCTGAACCAATGTCAATAGCACAGCATTTAATTGCGTTGTTATTATTTGTAGGCTTTAATAGACAATGAACTATGTGCATGTAGGAATTGCACCCTGCTTGTTGACCACTGTACTCTTTGTATATAGCGTAATGTCTATTCACAAAAAGGATAAGTTAATATATTTATTAAGTAAGTGAGATTTCCAAAACAAGAGGAAATCAGAAAATGATTCATCAAAACCTTAAATTCTCATGTTCTAAAAGTACTGAACATTTTTTTTTACTATTAAAGGAAAGAGAACAACAGTGAACTTGACACATGAAGACCCTTCTAGTGTCAATCTAGAAAACAGTTGCACATTTTATACTGAATGGATAATCAAACATTTATCTGGTGATTTGTGATATGAAGTCTACGCTATTATTTCAAGAAATGTATTTTTAATGTTTTTATATCTATGGAGCATGTGCATATGTATGAATGCAAAAATACTAAGTCCTCCTATTGGGAATAAAAATAAGCCCCTACCTCTTTTGATTTTCAAGAGACTATATCTCAAGAGACATTTATGATGAGAGTTTTCTAGCTGATTACTACAAACATAATTGTAACAAAGTAAAAACCTTACCTGTAATGGAGAAAACTACCACCATAAAATCAAAAATGTTCCACATGATTGTGAAATAGTAACAGTGGAAACAGATGAGCTTCAGTATACATTCTATAGTATACAACATAACAAAAATTGAGTTGATCCAGTAGATAGCAGTTTCCATTTGTTGGCCCTGTTCATCACTTTGTATCATAATGGTTATTGCTTGGGCACAGATAAGAACCATGATGATGATATTAAAAATTTGATTTGTTACCAAGTCAAAAACGAAACCTTGGAACTTATTCTGTGGATAAAGAAAAGAAGTTTAATCATATCAATAATAGGGTATATATTCATAGACATTGTCTTCAGATTCTAAAACTTTCTTCCTAAAATAAGTAGGAGAATAAATAAGGCTCTATGTTTTTCCCAAACTATGACTATAGTGTATTGTCAAAAGCACACACATAAAAAATGGCCATTCAAAGCTTTGTCAAGGAACATAGTGTACAAATATTGTCAAAAGACTTTAAGAATTTTGGAAGCACACTTTCATTTGTAAAAGAAAATAAAACAACCTTTTTTGAAGTTTCAAAAAAAGATCTTACTCCTGGGCGAGGTACTTGTCGTTGGGAGTCTTCATACATCAGCCTCTTCAGTTCACGGTACTGTTTCCTCTGTTTTACTGTTATAAAGATATTTGAGCCTCCCTGGTAAAGAAATGAAAGAAAAAGATATTAAAATGACACTTAATCCAAGTTTTTCCTTATAGTAAACTTGACAATTATTGCTCTTTTACAAGGCTTAATTGTAAGGCACTAAATCACATTGAGCATCATTGACTTTGCACAAAAATACATATAAACACATAATGTTAGCAATGAGTGGTACTGAGAAGGGTTCAGGCACTCCCAGCAACTTGGGAGGCTAAGGAAGGAGGATCACAAGTTTAAACCCAGCCTCAGCAACTTGGACCCTAAGCAACTTAGGGAGACCCTGTCTTAAAATAAGATATAAAAAGAGTTTGGGTGTGGCTCAGTGGTTAAGCACCTCTGGGGTCAATACCACAAAACTAACAAACAAAAAAGTTATATTGAACAACGTTTTGTACACTTTCCTGTATACATTCAGGCCTATTTTTAATTTTTCAGTCTATGGAGGCCCTTTCTTCTGGTTGAAGGTTTAGTAAGAATGGCTTTTAAAAAGCAGGAATTAAGAGAATTGGTTAAACATGCAGTTTTGTATGTTTACATATTGCTTTAATTTATATATACTATCAGAAAATATTTTTATTACTATTCTAACAATACTCTGTGCTGACTTTTTCATAAAACCTTCTAGGGCTGCATGGTTTTTTTGTTTCTAGTGCTAATTTCAGTAGCTTGTACAACATAAATAAAAATGAATACACATATACACAAAATATATAATGCTAGGTGAACCTCGGAATCAGGACTTGTTAATGCCTAAATCAGAACCTAGTCACTTAACACTGACAGGGATCAATATTAGGAAGCACAGAAGGAACGCTTGGGATGTTACCCACTAGCCAGAAAAAGCCAGGAAGCTGAAGCACCCAATCAAAACCGTGGTTGATCCCTGAGCTGCCTGCTCCACCTGATTAACAGACGCTCAAGATGTTATGCCAGATTTTGCACATGATTAAGTTTGATCACATAGCCAAAGATGGGATTTCCAAATTAAATCATTCTTTTTTGTTGTTTTTGACCTTTTTGCAGTAGGTTACCAACTAGAATATATATATGTATTCACATGTCTTTTGAGACCTTTGCATTTGTGGAAGCCCTGAAGGGAGTCTTCGTGTTCACAAGTAATTGTTCAATTCTCTCTGAATTCTCTACTACTGGTTTCAAGCATCCCTACTTAGGAGACTTTGAATATACCAGGAGAGTTAAAGAGTATACTTTTTGAAGTTTACATATGTCTGTTCAGATACACAATATTAATATTCAGTTTCTAGCACATCATTATTTACAAAACATATAGAAATATAGGTAATTTTTAACTTTTAGTTTCATCTGTGCATATATTGAATATTGAAAGCAATGTAAGGAAGAATATTATTGAAATGTTCTTCAATGTGCAAGAACATCAATCAGTATTTTACTGTATATGTACCAAATATAAATGACATTAAGCTGAATTCAAAACTGATTGCATGAATCAGGGAATTTTAAAAAATGTTTTTGATATTTTTCAGGCATTGATGAAAAAAATATTATACTTATCTTTATTTTATGCTTGTTGAAATTGGTAATAATAACACTGATCAGCATACTCAGAGAGAGAAATACTCCAAAAATAATGAAGCTGATAAAGTAATAATACATGTAGATGTTGTACTCAAAATGGGGCTGCATATTTACCTAAAATTGAATTTTTAAATATTAGTAAAATATTGATATTAATCTTTGAAAACATAAGATTTATAAAACAATTTATGCAAGCAAATCTAACAGTGCTATTAAAGGCAATGTTTTATGTTTGCTCTCTAGTGAAAGAATGCCATTGTTTTATTTGGATTTTAAAGTTTATTTCATTGGTTTAAATTTTCTTACAAAATATGGTAATCTGTCAAGTGAGCCTGCTGGGCCATCAATCATTGTGTATATTTCTGGAAGGAATTCACTGCCCATGAAATGCCCAATACGAAAAGTCTTTTACTTCTATAAATTATCACTTGTACCTGTGCTTGAATTGGAAAAATGTGCTTGAATCATAATAAGGCTTATAAAAGTTCATGGTACAAGTTGGGTGTGGTGGTACACACCTGTAATTTTAGGGGTTTGGAGGCAGGAGGATCATAAGTTCAAAACCAGTCCCAGAAATTTAGTAAGGTCCTAAGCAACTTAGCGTGAGACCCTGTCTCAATAAAATAAAATAAAACAAAATAAAAAGGACTGGGAATATGGCTCAGTGGTTAAGTGCCCCTTGGTTCAATGCCCAGTACTGAAAAAAAAAATTATATGGTACTTACACCAACAGAATCAATTGCTGAATTCATAATAGCAATCCATCCATTAAATGTTGCCTATAAAAAATGAGATATTTTTAGTTCTTAGGGAATATCTATGTTTCATGGCTAAAAAAAGCAAAACTCAATTTGCTATTAAAGCTTTAAAACATTTGATAGTAAAGCTTACCACACTTTAATATACAAGATAATTGAGGTATTTAATTTTTTATTAACAGATTATCTGTTAATTTTACTTAATTTGTAATTAATAACATTTTATAATAATTTATGTAAAAAAGAAATAGGGAAATGGATGGTAAGCAAGTAAATGCTGCCAAAAGTCATAATTACTTGTAGCTGTTATATATGTGCTTTTCTGTGGGCTAAATATGAAAGGAATGTCTATTCTTAACATCTGCTATATATTGGGTTTACTGAATAGCCATTTTTAAAACACTAGGTAGAATAAAAATAGTAGCAACCCAAGTAGGACCACAGGATTGTGGCCATGTTGCCTGGTCAGTGATGGGGGAAGCAGGTTTGGCCAGTACCTGCCATTTTTTTCAGTGCTACCTTCATCTCTGCTTCTTCCTTCATCTCCACTTCTTCCTCCCAAACAGGGCAAGCAATATCACCTTTGGTACTCCAAAGGAGCCTAGCATAGCACGTCCCATAACACTATGCAGTAAATAGTAATTACCAAAATATATTATAGCCAAATCTATTAATAGTACACAATTTGTCCTTGTAATTCAAGTTTTGGTATGGGTGAACATGCAGTTGATAAAAAGAAAGTCATAAAGTGTACTTACTATCTGAAGCAGAGAGAGGAAACCATTTCCAACATTATCAAAGTTCAGTTTTGCGTTCTCCCATGGCGTGGATTCGTTCAACAGGAGGCTTTCGCATTGACTCCTATTCATGACTTTAGACACAGGAAACTTTTCCTTGCTTGTTGGGTCAATGCATTTATAGAATGTGCCAGCAAATAAGTGTACCCCCATGATACTAAATACCAGCCAGATCATTAGGCAGATCAGAAACACATTTAGAGTGGGTAAAGTTGTTTTTATTAAACCTCTCACAACCACCTAGCATATAAAAAGATGAACATGAGTACTTTAGATCAGAAATGTGAAATTAATTTCTAATCAATTCTAAAATACTAATGTCTTTGAAAAAAGAAAAATGTCATATCTACACACCCACATTGAAAAATCCTAAACAGCAATTCAATTGCAATAAAAATATACATTAAAATTTCAGAAACTATCAATATCATTGCACAAAAATGTCATTAAGAAGCAACGGAGCTTATTAATAAATGTACTGAATAAACCCTTACTTTGTTGCTAACATGTTATATTGAGTATATTGTGCCGGAAACTTTCAAGATAATTGAACCAGTGTGAAAGCATGAGATTATCTACAAAGTATATGAAACAAGGGTGGGAGAAGGAGGCTCAGTGGCAAAGCACTTGCCTGGCACCCATGAGGACCCAGATTGGATCCCCAGTACCACATACACAAATAACAAAAGGAAAAACAAAAAACAGATGAAAAAATAAAATTAACTCTTTCTCTCTCTCTCTCTTTAAAAAGAAAGAAAGAAAAAGTTTATAAAACAAGAGGGAATGGGCCTAGAATTGCCCATTTTAGGCAGAGTGAGTCTGTAAATGAGACAGTGAGTGTGGCCTGAGAAATAAGAAGGTCAAGATGCTGTGGTATCAACGAAGCCACGGGAACAGACTGTTTCAGGAAACAGAATGGGCAGTTGTAACTTTCAAACTCTGGAACTTCTTAAGCCATTCTATGCCCTGAGAGTCACCCCAGAGTGGGACATGTGGGAGATGAATCCTCCACTACTACGATTTGGATGAAAGGTATCCCCCCAAAACTCATATGAGCCTTAACCCAACCAGTGAGCTAATCCCCTAATAGGGATTAACTGACAACTGAAGGCAGGTGTGATTGAAGAAGGTGGGTCGCTGGGGGTGTGCCCTTTAGGTATACATTTTGTATCTGGCATGGAGTTTCTCTGTTTCCTGGAACCATGCCTTCATCTGCTTCCCTCAGCCACATTCTTCCACCATGATGTTCCACCTCACCCCCAGATCAAGGAATGGAGCTGTCCTTCCATAGACAAAGACCTCCAAAACCATGAGCCCTAAAAATAAACTACTCCTCCTAAAATAATTATTCTCAGGTTTATAGTCACAGCAAAGAAAAAAGCCGACTAACCAACCCGCCCCCCATGCTTGAACATCAAAAACAGTCTACAGTCACCATCTTCGTTCTCTTAACTCCTTGAACATTAAATCAGAATTTTATTCTTTGTGCTCCACTGAAGCTGCTTTGGCAAATGTAAAAGAGGTGTTATTTTCAGTGGAAAGATTTCTAATCTGCCATTTCTTATCTTTGTCTCAGCACTTACGCTTTTGATTGCCTTCTCCTGATCATCTTTAATCCCCCTCCCCACCCAAGGCAACACTGATTTTCCTTTCTACCATTCTAACCTTTCCTCCACTCAACCATTATTTGATGCTTTTTTTTCTGTACATGCATGCTTATATTCCATAGTTTCTGTCCTTTAATTTTCTACTTTTAATAGAGATTTCACTTTATTACATTTTTAAAAAAAGACCACAGATCTTTTGCTTATACTTTAAATATTTTGAAAGGACCACTTATGCTTCTGCTATAAAATATTTATTAGAAAAGCTGCTTGTGTGAGAAAAAAGCAGTGAATATGACTGACATGAATATTTGCGTAGTAAAGAGCACTAAGACATTAATACACGAAGCATTAACTTCTTCAGCTTGCAGCTCAGTGATGTATGTAGGAATCACTTATTTACTGAACCTTCGGAAGTTAAGATGAAGCTTCAGATCTAGACCCAGCCTTGTTCCAACCATGGCCACCATTTTCTTGCCCTTGAATTGTTCATGACCGCTTTCTCACTGCTGTTCGGATGCGTGTATGCTATTAAATGGTACAGTGCTTAATTCCTGACAAGCAGAATCAGTTTACCTAGAAAATATTTTTCTGCTTTTCTCTAAATCAGGGAAACAATACTTGCTGATTTGGACATTCTTATCACCTGTATCAAAACGTATTAGGGAAAACCTTTGGTATCATCTCATAATATTTGTTACCATAAAGAAGAGTTTAATTACACTCAGAAGCGTGTGTATGTGTGTGTGCCTGTGCATGCATGTTTTCAGTCAATAAATAGGCCATTTGCATCTTTAAGTCTTAGAATATTCTATGAAAATTCCTGCTTTAATCAACTGTTTTGTTGCTGTGACCCTAAGATAACATAAGCAATATACCCATTCACCTCCTTTTTTATGCAGTAGAATATAAGGATTTTGTTGTATTGATATTGATGAAAATACAACAAAACTTGTTAATTCACAGAAATTTAGTAATCCCCAACAACAACCCACAGAAGGTTAGGAACTTAGATCTTACCTTCATTCTCTCAAATTGAGATAGAACTCTGAGTGCCCGAAGAAATTTAATGGATGTAAGTGGTTTTAGATCTTCCCGAGTATTGCCTAATAAACTAAGACAAAACACCTATAATATTTTTAAAAAAGAGTTAATATGATTGTAATAATATGTAAAATAAATTTTGCATTTGTTATAAAATTGATACACAGTCAAAGCCTGCCAATAAAACTTTGAAATATTTTCATATATTTCAAAATATCTTTATTACTGACTTAGGGCATGTTATAAGAAAATAATTGTGTTAAAATCACTTAAATATAAACAAAAGTATTTTCTGAGATGAAGAACATATAATATTCAGATAAACATGTATTTTATATCTTTTATGATCAAAGATTAGTTTTTACAATGACCTTTTAAAATTTTGATTATGAATCAATTTTTGAGTATATTTGCAACAGAGTATTTGTATATAATATATTCATTAAAACAAGATTTTAAACATATTCATATATTCATTCATGTGCAATTAAGGTAAATACAATATACAAAATAAGATTTCAGAGGTTGGACTTCAAGAAGCATATGAATACTATTAAATCAGAAGTACACATTATAAAAAGAATAGTTGTATATTAAAGTGATTTTAAAAGTAAATATGTATGGATAAAAATGAGTAAGATTTGAGTAATTTTAATTGAAATTGAGCAAGGTGAAAGAGGTCTGATTACATTTCATTGTATCTTCGTATTGTCCAAATTTCCAAGTCAATATAGATGAACTTTTTCTTTTTCCATATTAAGGAAATGGTATTAAGAGGAGGCTTTGAAGGGTGGGAGTTGTTTACATAAACATAGAGGGACGTGGGCACCTAAGAAAAATGACTAGGAAGTGGGAAGGTGAGTTTTGGTATAGTGCAGTTTGAGTGGAATAGAAGGTTAATCTGTAAGCATTATTTTAGGAGACAGGTCAAATATGACAAGTCATTGTAGATTGAAGAGCTTCCACCATTGTCTATAGAACAGGGAACATCTTGTTCATTTAGCAAAATTATTAGCACCTGATATGTAATAAGAATTGTTTTAGGCAGAGGGGCTGAAGGATAAAAGAAACTGGGAAAAATTTTGCTCTAATAGAATTTATCTTTTAGTGGGAAAAGACAAATAACAAACTAAATAAAGGAATAATTTATATAATGTTAATAGGGGCTGCAAAAATGATGTAAAAGGAGAAAGAGACAATATTGGAGTATTTGTAGATTTAAATTGAGGTGTGAGGAAAAATTTAACTTCAACAGTTTCGTTTCAATCATGACATAAATACCAACAAAAGTTCCAGGAGGAAGGAAGAGTAAGTGCAAAGTCGCCATGATGGAAACAGTCTTGGCTGGTTTGAAGAGCTTCAAGGAGGTCAGTGCTGGTGCGGCAGTTTATAGACTGAGCTGGTGTTGGGGGTGGGGAAAGGAGCTTAGCGGGTGATCATGGATTGGATCACAGATCCCGTGGAAACTCGAAAGCCTTCAATTACAAAGAAGCCTTCACTCCGAGTGAAATGGGGTACTTTTTGGATGGTTCCAAGAAGAGAAGCAACAGGAGCTGGCATCTATTTTACAAGGGTCACTCTCGTTTCTGTGTGGAGAGGAGCGTGAGGGTATGCAGAGGCAGAAGCAAGGTCTCCAGTTTAGAGTCTACTGCAGTGACCCTAATGGTAATTCTGGTAACTTGCTAAGAAGTATGCTAGTTGTGGACATGTTATTTAAAGTCAATTCAGTAGAATTTGAAGATTTTAGAAAGCAGATATTTTCAAGATATTGCTCAATAAACCTATTATGTTAGTATAATAATCCATAAGTACAGTGCTGAACATTTAAAATTTTAGAATTACAAGATGAAGACAAATATTAAACACTGCAGATGAAGAGAGTTGGGCCACTGATAATGTACGGAGAGAACAATGGGAGCTACAAGGAAGTGAAAGAATGAGAAGGGAATCAGTAAAAATAGAAAGAGTAAATCAAATAGTCTTTAATATTTTTTCTGTAATATACGTACAATAACAACCATGAAGTCCAGTTTGTACCAGCCATTAGAGAAATAGGCTTTGAAACCATATGCCATCCACTTCAGAAGCATTTCTAGAATGAAGATGTAAGTGAAGATCATGTCTGCGTACTCCAATAAGATTTTAATAGTCTTTCGTTGATCAATATATATGTCTTCAAAAGCCTGTGAATGAAAAATTAATCAATTAGAATAACATAATTTCTAAAAAATTTTGACATGTAAGGGAATCAAATTTTATCTCAAATACAATAAAACACATAACTAAAGATAAAGAAGAGGAACATTTCATAATGATCAAGTAATCAATATCATAATTACGCATGCACACAATAGCAGATAAGAAAATATATTTAAAATTGAAACTAGAAAAATTAAGTCATGGTTGAAAAATTTTACACAATGCTTTTATAGTTGACAACAATAGAAAAAGTATTATATCAGTGAGGTCTAGCACATGGATCCAACAGAAAGAAACAATGACATAATTGTACTCAACACATAATAAGATACATATTTCACAAATACATAGTGAATCTTGTGGCTGATTCTGGTGTTGCCCACCAAGGACTCCTTTACTGAGAAAATCTACCCATTCACAGTGACTCTGAGCATCAATTTATAATACACAATTGAAACTCTGGAAAATTGCCTCTGCCAAATAAGAAGCATCCCACCCAGGAAGCAGTATTTCTACTCTTGGGGGCTGGGAGTATGTGGGGTAATATACATGACAGAATAAGAGCAAGTTCACTGGAGGGTTAACATGTGATGATGAAGTCTTAATCATGGGATGAAACTCTCAGGGACACCTGAGAACTTAGACCATAACAGGAATGCCTACAGTCTAATTCCCATGTGAAGATAACAATATTGTACAAAAATAGGAGTTCATATTTGGGTGAAGGGAATAAGACATCTGAAGAGAAGAGAGATAAAGACATTATACAACTTGAGTTTATGATTAGGTGAAGGACATAGACTCTTAGAAGCAGAGATGCAGGACATCTGGAAAAGATAGATAATAGCATTACTCAGAATAAAAAGCTATAAATAAGGTACTCATTATCAATGCTTTATTGCTTGCTGAATTGTAAAGCATCACAGCCAAACTTTAAACTATCACAACTAAATTGTAAGCTAGAAAGAAATAGCTGCACAGAGTGTCACTGGCACTCTTGTGTAGTCTTGCCTTACATCCCCTGGTTTCCTGCCTTAGTTCTTCAGCAGCATCTAAGAGGTGATCGCAAGCACCTCTCACAGGAGTACACCTCCGGACATGGGCTGACTGATGTAGAGATGCTGCAGTCAGCAACCTTTTCACTGAAAGTGGGACTCTGTGGTGCAGTCTGGATTCCAGAGCTTCCTTGTAGGAACAAATGGAATCTGATGTTGTTTAAGACCTATTTTCCCTTCCCTTCCAGGTCACCAATAGTGTAAATTTGAATCAAATCTCTTCACAGAGCAGCCAGGGAAGCACTGAAAGGAAAGGGATTGTATGCCAGAGGACCTGGTGCATAGGTAGGAAGCAGTGATATGTGCTGAAAGGACCTGAGAGGACATGCCTGGGAGGGGATCCCAAGGGCCTGGGCATCACACACCTAATGCTGCTGTAATAGAGTAACACACCTAGTGCCTGAGTACAATACAAATATATGTTATTATAATATAATACAATTATATATCATTATTTTATGACTGAAATCAGAAAACTGAGATCTGCTTCACTGTGCTACAATCAGTGTTGAGAGGGCTGATTCCTTCATGAGGCTTTAAGGAGAGCACTCATTTCCTTTCTTCTCTTGCTTTTGAGCGCTGCTATGTTCCCTGGCTTGAGGTGTCTTCCTTCATCTTCACACACCTGACTCCAACCTCTGCTTCCATCCTCACATCACCTCTTCTACCAATTCTGACTCCTCCTGCATCGCTTTACCTCAGGTCCATGTGGGTAATCCAGGGTAATATCCCCCATTTAAGTTATTAAACTTCATCACATCGGAGAATAGCTTTTGCCATGTATGAACTTTCTCAAGTTCTGAGGATTGTGACACCAACATATTTAGAAACCACTCTTTAGTCTATTACAGGCTACATCAAAGTAGAATACAAAGCTGGATAAAAGGGAAATGTTGCTTTTGAATTCACTTTCCAATGACAGTAATGAACATCACTTCCCTCTATTATATTGATGACATCCTATTAGTCTCCTCTTATGAACAAGAAACAGTAACTTCTCTAATTGCTTTGAAGGGTCATACACCTCCCACCACTAAGGGAGACAGGCAATGCATGTGGGCCTCTTCAGGTTAGATGTTAAAATGTCCCACAAAGGCTATTACTCTTCGGTAGGGCCTAATGCCAAAAAATGTTCTAAAGTATTCGAGCCATGTGAAGATACCACGATGCTGGAACAATCTGTGATGGAGAAGGCTGCAGTGTGGAGCATCTGGCAAGCCTGGTTGGGGTATTTGTGCTTCCCATTAGCTCAATCCTGGGTAAGTGGTTTCAGTGGTTTCTTCTGATCCCAGAATAGGGCATTAGATGACAGTATACCTTTGCTAAAACTCAAACTAAGATGTCATATGGTCAGTTGTGGACTTCTTGTGCCACTACACTAGTAAGAATAGAAAGACATTACCAGACTGAAAGGGATAATTGACCCTGCTGGTCCTGTGGAAGTGGGGTGCTACAACAAAAAGGGAAGGAGGAAGAAATACACAAGCGCATACCTGTTTGGATCTATTTTTATAAAGTTCAAAAATGGATAAAACTAATCTATGGTATTTGATGTCCATGTGATGGCCACCCATGTGGAGTGGGGAAATAGCTGCAAGGGGTGAGAGCGTGGTTCTGGAGTTCTGGCAAATTTCTGTTTATTAATCTAACTGCAGTTACGCAGGCACATTCATTCTGTGAAGATTATTCATGCTGGGTCCAGTCTTCAGAATGTGAGCTAAATGTCAATATAAAGTTTGCTTAGAAAACACATTCATTAGGACTGGAGTGGTGGCTCAGCAGTTGTGGCGCTTGCCTGGCATGCATGAGGACCCGGGTTCAAACCCCATCACCACATACACAAATAAGTGTCAGAAATAATAAATGTGAATAAGAAAAATAAAAATTGATTCTCTCTCTCCATCTCTCTTTAAAAAACAAAGAAAAGAAAACACATTCATTGCAAAGTTTGGTTCCCAACCACAACTTCATTGCCTTTGTTGTGTATCACACAATTAACTAGTTCTTGTGTGCTCTTTTTTTTAATCAAATATAATCAAATGTACCATACATTCTAGTTTTCCTTCTTTCCTACATAAAATGCAATATGGCATACACATTATGCTAGACCTTTCTGTTTTTGCTCTACCATATCTTAGAGTATTGCAGTGTCACTATGCACTGACTTCAGTATTTTTTAAATAACTGTATAGTAATCCATGAGTTGATTTTACTGTAGTATAAATGCTCACCTATTATGGACTTCCCCTCCACCCAACCTTTATTATAACAAAAATCTTTTCAGTCAATAACCTCATATATGCAGTTAGTACATGTACAGATATTTGTAGGATAATTTTCAATAATTTAGATTGTTGGGTCAAAGGATAAATGCATCCATAGTTCAAAGTTTCTTAAAAAATCATTCCTGTATTGAATAGGAACCAGAGTAGTAGCACAATACAACCGTTTTGGATATCTAAATTATTAAACTTTCTCATAATTAAATCTTTACTAAAATCAGAAGAATTAGGTGTCCATTTTTATGACACTTTCCTACTGTAACTCATATATTTTGAAAGGATATTATTGATTTAACTTTAATACTTAAATTTAATATTAATATTAAATGATATATTCACAGACTTTCTAAGAAAGTGTAATATAGAGTTTCTAAAATTAAAATCACAGAATATGAAACCATGTGCTATACTAAGTGTTCTGGGAAAGTAATCTGACAAGGTGACTTTCAGAAAGCAGAATTATGAAGCATCTGTCCCCACGAAAACTTCACTCACCCTGCCTGCTTACTTACCAGGGCACCTGTGCTGAGCAGAGTGACAAGGCCTATGAAACACTTAAACCAACAGTTTTCTACTATCTTGCAGCAGGTTTTCCTTATGTTCTGCCAAATTTTTCCTTTCCTGGATACTCTACTAATTTGAGCAGATGAAGGTCCCCGTTCAAAACCTGTCAAGAATGAAAACCACCAAGAAGAACATGTAGTGAACTCATGGAAATAACCACCTCGAACCTCCTACTCTATGCCTTAGTAATTATTTATTTACAGATTCTAATACAGCTGGTTTCGGATTTGTAAACACTGGCATGTTACCTCTGCTGGAGTGAATGTAATCACTAAGGAGAGAAAGAAAAGCTTAACTTATTGTTTGGTTTACTACTGTAGGAGTAAGGGAGGTGGAAAAGGAAAGGCAGACTTAGAGCATCCCCTCCCCGCTCACCATGCAGAACGATCTGAGAACAGAACTAACCCCTGTCTCCTACCAAAACATCACCAAAATGAAACAAACAGAGGAAAAAATAATAGATACCCATACAGTATCTTTTGGACACTGGATTTTGATATCATGTAATATTACTCTATATAAACACAAATACTTTAAAGATGTTAAAGAGATATAATATTAATTGTATCAATTCTAGTTCTTGGTTGGCATGGAAATGGGAAACTGGATTGTGACAATTTAAGGAGGTCACCTGGATTATGTAGTACTCTGTGAAATGTGTATGTGTCTATGCTGCTGAACTCGCCTGCCCATCAGGAGCACTATTAAAAAAGAAATGTGAGACTGGAGAAGGGAGTGAGTGACAAGTGAGAAAATGAAGAAATGGATGTGAGTGAAGTTTAAAGTTGAAATTTTTCATTGTAGAATTTTGTGCAGTGTCAAATTGTAAATATCTAGTCAAAAAATGTAAGTATTCAATTGTAAGTCCATATTCAACTAATAAAAAAAAGACACTGGTAAAAAAATATAGGTGATGCTTCCTCCTTTGTCTTAGATGATAAACATTCTAGAACTTTCGATGCTGAGAATAGATTATTATTTTGAAGATAGGAGCACTTTGATGACTTTTCAGTGATTTCAACTGTCCAAGCCTGTAATAATTTATTTATCTTGCTAGGAAACCAATTTCAATTATAAGTCAGTAAGAGGTGTGTGCTATATCCCTAGTATGTCAGATAATTAACTGGAACCATATACTAGGCATTTATTAATATTCATATGATGTCACCATCATGACTTGTATTCATGTGAAAGTTGAAGGATGCTTTCATGAGTATTTTAAATATTGACTCTAATTCATGATATATAAAAATACTTCACTTCAATATATACACAAACATGTCTACATGTATACAGTGTATTTTTCCAGTGCTGCTTTAAGTACATTGATTTTCTGTTTTATTCCTAAATCATGTTCTGTTCTAATGTATGTTGTTACATAGTAGTATAAAATTAATTATGAACATTATATATTTTACCCAATATTATTTGTATCATGATCAATGGAATCAACATTATAAACAATATTCCACTCAGATACCACTACTCATAGCTCTTTTCTACATTGACTATATCAATCAACATCTCTGTAAGATGATTCACTGAAGGATGATGATGATGGTGGTGGTATTTTTATTGAGTGCTACTTTTTTCCTTGGGTCAAGTTTTTTTCTCTTCTAACATTATGCATAAACACCAATGCATGCATGAATACACACACACACACACACACACACACACACACTAATTTAACATTTTAATAATCCCATCAGGTCCATCATTTTTGCAGATTAGGAAACAGAAAGTAAGTAAATGGTACACAGTTGTCTGATTCCAGAGTCAAATTTTGCAACCACTGAATTAGACAATGGGAAATAGAAACTTTCCCTCTTTCCCCAATATTGACTTCTTTTCCTTGAAAATTTTATAAGTGTCTATCAGGCTTTAAATGGGTGTGTATGCATGTTAATGTCTATATCCATGTGCAAAATTAATAAATTCTTTAAATAGTATCATTTAGATTAAGGGACATTTACTCTAATTTCCATAAAATTACCAAAGAAACATCTTTCTTACCATTTTTAAGATGCTTTTCACATTCATAGACCATTTCTTCTTCAGAGGTAGCAATATCAACGGTACTGCATTCTGATGAGCTAGATTGTTTTATTTTCTAAAAAAAGTAAATAAAGTCCTGCCAAAAAATTTGTGACTAGAGTGTAATTTTTTCATTGTCACTAGTTTGTTTCATTTTCAGAAGTGAGAAAATATATACAAAAAGAATATTAGTAGGTTTACAAGACTTTAGGCCAGTTTCATGATTGATACTGAAATGTATATTTCTTGTGGAGAGCAAACATTTTAAGCAAATAATATATAGACTAAAATAACTTTACATTTAAATTAACATTTAATTAATAGCAGTTTGTTCATAAAATATGCATAAACTACCCCCCAATTTATGAAAGGATTGGGTTCCAAAGCTTTCTTAAAGCTACTAACAAGGGTGTAACATATGATATTTCAATTAGATGAGTAGCATCAAGAAAATCATTCCTGGGGCTGGAGCAGTGGCTCAGCAGTTAAAGTGCTTGCCTGGCATGTGCGAGTACACAGGTTCAAAAGCCAGCACCACGTACACAACTAAGTGTCAGAGTAATGAAAGCCATGTGACAAACTCAATAAAAATTGATTCTCTCTGTCTCTCTCTGTCTCTCTCACATTGTCCTTCTCAGTTAAAAAACAGCAAAAAGAAAATCATTCCTTGATGCTAAACATGCACAAATAACTATGCAAATAGTTTTTATTGTAAAATCATCTGAAGACAATTTTGCATTTGTTGTTAGTGGATGGGACTGACATAAGGCCTTTGTGAAGTGAAATGAGGGAAAGGCAGAAGACATGGCTCCCAGGATTGACCTGGGACAGTGGCCCAAGCCCTATGGAAAGAGCCTTGCTGCAGATGTGAGCATTATTTCCCACTCTGCTCTTGACTGAAGTTGAAAACCAGCTAAGCCAAGGTGATCACTGTTTTGTACATATGAGGATAATGCAAATGAAAGGCTTTGTCTTTAATTAAAATTATTTTCACATACTGCTTCATTTTGCTTTATTTAAAATGAATATTCAACGTATAATCCTTTAAAATAACCAAGATTCTAAATAGCATACAAATGACATTTTCTAATTAAAAAAAAATGAACATAAGTATATTAAAACATTTCAAGAAAACCAGTCTTCTTTGGGGTAATGTGCAAGAAAGAAAAGAAGAAGTTATAAACATTCCATCATACCTTTTGATCTTCTGCACAATAAACATAAAGAAATTATAGTTAGAAAGTTTTGTTTTAGTCTTTCCAATGCTGATTGTCAATAAATGATTGTGGTGCTCAATTAAACAAAATTAAATATCCAGAGAAACTAAACAGATTTTTAAAAATAGTTATTTCCATTCCCTTTATATTTTCTTCATTTATTCCTAATTAAATAAAGGCTGTAGCAGTGTATTTATTTGAGAGTCGTACATTAGGAAATACAATATTTTTACACTCAATTATTACAGTTAAGTACCTTACATTTATATTTTTCAGTTTTTAAAACCCATGTCCATATATTCCTTGAAGTGAATTTAAAAATTTTTTTTCTAAGTTTTACAAATGAATCAACTAAGATCAAAATTGCAAATAATCTATTCTGGTAGATTACTTAATGGCATAAAACATGACTGTGATATATTGCTAGATAATAAAAAAGGACACAAAACCTGACTAAAGTGTGTCATTTTTACAATTTATAATATTTTTAACTAAAATGCTGCAAGCACAAATATAAACAAACCCACTACTGTATGAATTATCAGATCACATGTAATTTTTATGTTTTAGTCTTTGGTTTTCTTAGGTCAACATATTTCTTATGGTTTGGATTTAAGATATCCCCCAAAAGTTCATGTGTGAGACAATGCAAGAAGGTTGAGAGCAAATGATGGGATTATGAGAGCCTAAACCCAATCAGTGAATTAATCCCCTTATAGGGATTAACTGAGTGGTAACTGAAGGCAGATAGGGTGTGGCCAAGGGGTGAGTTACTGGGAGGTGTGCCTTTGGGATTTATGTTTTGTATTTGGTGATGGAGTCCTCTTCTTAGCTTCTTGGTATAATGCCCTGAGCCACTTTCCTCTCCCACCCTCTGCTGCCATGATGGTCTGCATCACCTTGTTACCCCAGCAATGAAACTGGCCTTTTATGAACTGAGTGTCAGGTTGGCTGCAGGCAGGGCTTCAGCCAGGCCACCTGGCGGCTGGCTGGGGGCATGGCTTCAGTCAAGACCAGAGGCCATGATGGCTGGCTAAGGGGCAGGGCATCAGGCAGCTTGCCTGCAAAAAGAACAACCAGTCAAGAGGTTGACAGAGGAATACCTGATGATTGATGGATTCACCAGCCAATCTCTGAAAGGCCAACCCCATTAACTCCTCCCATTTCCCTAAACCTATAAAACCAGCTGCCAGCCGAGGTCCAGCGCCATTTTTCTCTTGCATGCCACTTTCCTTGCCTGCTTGTCATTTCTGGCGGCTTAGGTGAATTTGGCCTGGGAGTCGCCAATCCCAATAAAGGGTTTTTGCTCAGCCGTTCTTAAGTCAGGCTACCTTTTTGAGCACCTGCGCCTGGATTTACACCCATGGTTTCTGATTTTTACACTGAGGTCTTGGAAACTGTGAGCCCCAAAATTTTCATCCTCTAAAATTTTTCTTGTCAGTCAGTCACAGCAGCAAAAAAGCTGACTACAATAGTATTAAATATTCATGGGAAACAAAATCTGAAAACTGCTTAATGAAATTATATGTAAAATTAAACATATAAGTAAATGAACACCTTTCCTGTGAGTAGCTAGTTAACCTATCACAGGACTAACTAATTATGTACCATAAATGACCACTTCTAAAATTCCAACACTTACAATTATTATTACATTGAATCTTTACCATGTATTTTCTTTCTCTAGAATTTCCAATAATGCTGTTAAAAAGTTTCCAGATTCTAGGGCTGGAGCCCTGGCTCAGCAGTTGTGGCAGTTGCCTGGCATGCTCAAGGACCCAGATTTGAACCTCAGCACCAATTACCCAATAAGTGTCAGAGCATTGAAAGTCCATGAAAAATTATATAAGATTGATATTCTCTCTTTCTCTAAAAAAAAAAAAAAAAAGAAGAAGTTTCCAGATTCCGCTAACATGGTGCAGTGGTAAACAGGGATTTTTATCTAGAGATGGATGGTAGTCAAAGCCTTCAGAGAAGATAGAGAAGGGTTTTCAGCAGGAATTTCCTCTGTCTTCTCATAATAGTATTAATTAAAGGTAAATAAACCTGAGAATATTGGGCACATTAGCAGCAGAAAATATTTCTCTAAATCAAAGATTCTGGAAAGCCTGAGTAATTGAAATTCAACTTCTCTTAGAAGATCAATTTGAGAAGTTATTACCGAGAGGATCTGCCAAGCCAGGAGGAGTCTGGGGAAGAGGATGGTGTCAGAGGTGTTAGACATGTGCAAGAGGCATTCCCTGTCCTTCTTCAGGGTCTCTGAGCAATCTGAGATAATTCCCGAGGTGGGGCCAGGGCAAAAAGTCCATAGGGCATTTCGTGATCTCTGCAGATTTGGTTTTCTATCAAATCACACCTCTTATGTTGTTGCTTGCCAGTAGAGACAAGATTTCTCCAGTAGGGTGTGCATTTGAGAAGCTTTCTAGATAAATAACATCTACTTTTTAAAAAATGTAATGCCCCTCTTTTTCTTTTTTTTGAAGCCAGGAGTTTGTACATCTACCCACTATTAATAATTCAAACTGCTGGTTTTTCTTCTTATTCTTTTAGTCTAACTTAATTACTTATTTTATATGTTGCAGAAATGAGCTGACTAGAATATCAGAATTTTAAGCAAGCAAAAAAGAAACTTTGCCCTCTTCTAATCCAGTCTCACATTTTGAAGATACGTTTTGAAGATAACTCCAAGGAGAGTTTAGTGATTTCCCCAATCATACATATTCATTTTACAAACTTAATTCTTCAGTATGCTTTTCATCACCATCTGCTTATTGATTCATAGCATTTTATTATATTACTGTTTCCTAAGTGATTGTGATATACTAGATGTGGTTCTTTGTACTACTGAACTATTTTCTTACTTCTATCTTGAGTCTCATACTTCCTTAAGAAGTACACTTCATCCTCATTGCAGATGAAGAGACTAAAGCCTACAAGTTTATGTAATCAAGAGTGTGACATCAGGAGCTAGAAGTGGTGGAGCTAGGGTTGAAAGGGTAATCTAACCCCGGAACTGCCACGTACATTGATTTCCTTATCAACAACACCGTAAACCACAAAAAGCAATCAGAATGATAAAACATCTTACCTCTCTGCTCTCTCCATTGCCTGACTTGCTCTGAATCTCCTTGTTCTCCAGATTTTCTACATCGGATTCTTCTGAAGCGATTGGTACAGTTTCTGAGACGCTTGGGCTGGGAAGAAGTGACTGGCTCTCATTTTCAGTCCCTATGTTTTTCTCTGTGACACTGCTTTCTTCCTTATCCTTGGGGAAATCTTGGGTGTTGCTCAGTTCAGAAAGTGTGTGGTCAGAAATGTCCTCTTTAACATATATGTCATTGACATGGTCCTCTGTTTCCTTTGGAACACTTTGCTTTTTGCACAGTATCTTAAGAAATGCATGGTTTACTCCTTTTTTCATCTTCCCCATTGCAAGGCGGATATTCTTTGCTTCGCTGTTTTCTTCACTTGTTGCATCCTTATATGCACTAAATGAGCTCACCAGTGCCAGAAACAGGTAAAGTATCTAAATTAAAAAGTAAAAGGAGGTTAAGGGCATCTGCTTTGTTTCTTTCAAAGCAATAATAAGCGATCCTCTGAAAAGGCTGCCTGAAGACTTGAAGCCTGAGCTTCGAACCACAGGCTGCTCAGTGCTTATTCACCATGTCGGGTGCTGTGCCGAGTCTGTGAAACCAGGACAAGAATTTTAAGCTCACAGAATTCTATGCAACATAATTTGTTGCTCTTTTAGAGATGAAAAAGGCAAGGCTTACAGATGTCTAGAACCAAAGGTCACACAGATTAGACTCAAGGCTGTCTTGTTCCAAACTTATTTTATCAGTCAGATTGTCTTCCTCAAGGTAAGAAGCTGAACTTCTGTTTTAGGTGGCTGTCTTCACTCTGAAGATTTCCACACACTGAGAATTAAGTGCCCATATCAAAACCAAATAATATGAAAGAGAAAGAAAATTCAAAGTTTGGTGAAGGAATATTGTTCTGATTAAGAATCTAGAAATATATATTAAGGAACCTCACATATATTGAGCCATTTTATTTTAATATTATTGTAGTTCTAGCTTAAATATTTAATTTGGGAATAAACAAATATATATGGAATAAACCACAATTATGATCAAATTTTTAAAAAGGAACTCGTTTGTACTGTTTTTAATTTCTTTATTTCTATCCTTTGCTGTTATATTTATGCAACACATCCAGTACATTTCACCTGATGGCAACTATCTAAATTGCTTGTAAGGTGCTGGATCGGTGGCTCAACAGTTGGGGTGCTCGCCTGGTGAGCATGGGGACCCAGGTTCGAACACCAGCACCACATACACAACTAAGTGTCAGAGAAACAAATGCCAGATGGGAAAATAAAACTGATTCTTCTCTTCCTCTCTTTCTCTCAAAATAAATAAATAAATAAATAGCAGGTAAAAGACTTAGAAGAAAATAGGGCCTGTTAGAAATGGAATCATCTAACTAATTCTAAATAATTAGCAAAATCCTGTAAATCTCAGCTTGAAATTTTCTAGTGTGAAAAGAAATGAAAGCAAACCTTTGTGAACTATTTATTTATAGAATAATAAATTATTTTATTTAATTATGATAACATTATAATGCATGCATTATTATTATGTTAATTCCTCCATTAAATGATAGTCAGGGGCTGGAGTGGTGGCTCAGTGGTTATGGTGCTTGCCTGGCATGCCCAAGCATGTGGGCTCGAGCCCCAGCACCACAAACACAATGAAGTGTCAGAGTAAGGAAAACCATGTGAAAAACTAAATAAAATGATTCTGTCTCTCTCTCACTTAAAACACATGATAGGTTTAAAGAGGCTTCATAATATGCACTAAATCACTTAGTTATTAAGTGATAGAACTGGAATTTGAATGTGCTTGTTTGGGTCTGAACTCTACTTTATCTACCACTCAACAAAAAATAGGATTATTTAGAAAGCACATTAAATTGTTGCTTTTGCCTATGAGTTTTTAAAGGTTTGTTATTCACCACTTTGAATCACTGTTGGAATTTTATTAGGAGAATACAAAAAAAAATCTAAAAACTTCAGGACACCTTCCTTTTACATGATGCACATTCTAAGTGTGGAGGGTAAAAATATCAACAACCTCATAAATTCTCCCCTTTCATTTT
This sequence comes from Aplodontia rufa, assembly GCA_004027875.1. Lineage (NCBI taxonomy): Eukaryota > Metazoa > Chordata > Mammalia > Rodentia > Aplodontiidae > Aplodontia > Aplodontia rufa. Next base: position 35,076 of record PVKS010006609.1, on the reverse strand, counting down.
TTTCCCTGTGTACTTGCTCTAGTGGTATTATTATGGTGTCCCCGAGATGGATGACTACTGAGAAAAACAAAGCTTAATAGTGTTGAAGTGGAGTGTTGGCTTGGAGGTCACGGTGCTTGCCCGGCATGCGCAAGAACACAGGTTTGATACTCAGCACCGTGTACTCGACAAAGTGCAGGAGCAACGAAACCCACATGATAAATTAAATAAAATTGATTCTCTCTCTCTCTCACTGTCCATCTCTCTTTCAAAAATAAAAATTTAAAGCTTAAAAGTGTTACAGAGAGAAAAAAATATGACCGTGAACAATTGGAAATGGAAGGTCATGACTTGAAGTTTTTGGTCAGTAGAAATAAGAAAAGTAGACAGTGGAGTATACATATTTGCCTCAGTTTTTCTGTTTCGTTGAGTTTGAAGTGTGTGTGTGTGTGTGTGTGTGTGTGTGTGTGAGATTGTTGGTTCTCTCAATACTCATAGCCCTTCCTTTTGGAGACAGAAATCTACAAATTCACTTGGGTATTACCCTTTTCTCACTATTACTCACAGAACTTGAGTTTGGACTGATGTAATCTCTACCTCCAAGAAAGGGAAGAGAGAGTGGCCCAACAAAATAAATGTATTCTACACCCCAGGCAATAGAGATTAGAAAAGGGCGTGTGACCCAGAGTTAATAAAAAGTTAGGAAAAGTGCTGTGGCTTCTAGGAAAGAAATTCTCTGTTAGACTTGATAGGAAATGAAGATGTGAGGTTTTAGATTGCAGCAGACACCTTGATAAAACCCAGGACACCAGACATCAAGGAGCACGGCGAAGGCGGGCTGGAGAGGCGCAGAGCCCTGCCTGTGACGACTCCATTTGAACCTCTGTGCTGTTACCATGGAAACATGATCCAGCACTGATATTTTGAATTACGTATGCTGATATATTAACTCAGCGGTTTAGAATAGTGTTATATGTCACTGGGAATTGAATTAACATTAATAGCTAAAGAGGAGAATGGACATTGAAGTATTTTCATGTCTTGGGCACTGCTCTAGGCTTTGTGATAAAGCAAAATGCCATGGTCCCTTTTTTCACGGAGTTAATAGTTTAATAAAGAGAAGGACAATTACATCAACAAATAAGCACAATGCCAATACGATAATACTATGATTTCCAAGATGAAGTAGCAATGATAAGGAAGTGCACATAAAATAGAGTCTAACTTGTGGTTTATTTTAGTTTTTCTAGTCTTTTGGGAAATGTACTCAATCTTTTTGACAAATGAATAAAAAAGCACATAATGAGTTATTTTTTCTGTAAGAATCATTTTATTTTTATGAGATATGCCTTTTTCTTAGAAGCAGTGAAAACTACTCATTCAATTAATGTTAATACTCCTTCAACTACTAGGAAATTTTAAAATGAAACATTTTTATAAAAGACCACTGTTTTACAATCTTTGCTACACAATTTTGTTAACTTAAGAGTTTTTTAAAATTTCTGACGTTCAAGCCATGTCCTCATGTCCACATATCACTAACTTCAGATTTCTGGGAGTGGATCCAAGGCATTAGCCTATTACCATTAATTTCGCAGGTAACTCCAATATGCAGGCAAGTTTGACAGCCACTGCTACATTTAAGTGTTTCTTAAAATTTAATGGGCACACAAATCACCTGAGGATTATGCTATAAGGCAGATCATGCTTCCATGTGTCTAGTATGGTTCTGAGTGTCTGCCTTTCTAAGCATCTCCCACACAATGCCAGTGCTACTTTTAATAGCAAGGTTGTTAACTAGTTATTAACTGCAGAAATATGACGCATGTCACATTTGCAATTTTAAGCAAAAAGTGTAAGGACATGCAAAGAAAAACAGGTGAAATTAATTTTATTAATATTTTTAATTTAATTAAATGTGTTTAAATACAATCAGCATTTATTTATTTATTTTAAGAGAGGACAGTGAGAGAGAGACAGAGAGAATCAATATTTATTGAGATTTTTACATGGCTTTCATTCCTCTGATACTTAGTTGTGTATGTGGGTGCTGGGGTCTGAACCTGTGTACTTGTACATGCCGGACAAGTGCCGTAACCACTGAGCAACTGCTCCAGCCCCTGCAATCATCATTTAAAAATACATTCAATAAAAATTATTGATAACATAATTTGTATTTTTTGGGGGGGTGAAGCCTCAAACCCAGCGTATATTTTATATTTACTGCTCATCTCAAGTCAAACCCATCATATCATAACTGATAATAGCCACATGTGGCTAGTGGTCACCATATTGGACAACCTGGTTATCGATCACTTAACCTGTCTGTCCACATCATGAGAACACCAGCCTATGTTATACCAATTTCCTCAAGGAAAATGCAAAAACGTGACTACTTACCAGTAAGTTTCCAATTAAAATGACCATCATGTAAAAAGAAATGCACCAGGGTTGGCCTGCTACCTCCATGCAGTCCCATAAGGTTTCTATCCACTCTCCACAGAGAATTCGGAACACGTTGAGGCATGAGTGAAAGAAGTCATACATGTGCCAGCGTGGGAGCTGACAGTCCTTATCTATGTGGCAGACACATGCTTTGTAACTCCAACCAAACAACTTCATGCCGAACACAGCAGAAAAGAAGATGAATGTGAACAATAGCAGGATCAAGTCTTTCAGGGCCATCAGTGAGTTTCCAAGAGTCAGCATCAGAATCTCAAAAGTTGGCCAATATTTCCCCAACTTGAAAATACGCAACTAATAGAGCAATATAAAAACCAACAATGACAATAAGAAACACACAAGAAAACCTGATCAGTATTCATTATAATATAATTTCTAATTTTTATCTGTATGCACACCTTTAAATATTCATGTTTAATATTTTAATCATTATTAACATTGCATTATTAATATTCTTATATTCTACATACAGTTCTTAATGCTCTTAACATAGTGTATGATTTTGTATACTAAATCTACTCTTATCCTTTTCAATTGATCTATTTGTCAATTCTCATTCAATATTATACTCTTATAATTATTATAGACTTATGTTTTAATATCCAGAAGGACAAGTAACCCATTCTTTGTTTTGTGCTCTTCACAAATGTTGGAAATTTTTCCACATTGTGATATACAGATGATACTGAAAAAGTTTATCAGGATCCATTAAATTCTGACACTGAAGATCTTGTTTTTTGTTTTCATTGTAAAATAACATTTCCAAGACCAAATATAACATTCCAGGTTTAATCTAAATATACTACTTCTTTTTTTTACTAAATTTTCAATTTCATTAACATTTTTGGTCACTCTATCGTAGTGTATTTAGAATTATCTAAAACCCATACATAATTTTAACATGTGCTATACTTTCCCAATTTTTCTAGTATATAGTTGGCTTTCTGGACTCCAGAGTAAGACTTTGTAGGAATCTATGTAAAATTCAGTCATCTTAGATTCAGTGCATTAGTAGCTCTTAAGATATGTGGTACTGCCTTGTAGCACATCATCTGCATTTGCCAGTCTTGTTTCATCCACAGATTTGATGACTCCATCTAGTATGTATTTTCTTACCATCCTAAAGTTGATGTGATGGTTGAAGATTGAAGGCAGGGTTCTGAAGCTGCCCTCGAGGAAGTAGTTACCTGAACAAGCTCAACCTGCTTCATTGTTCCTGGTTCCTGCTACATGTTCTCAACTTCTCACCAGAGTATGACAAAACTGTTTATCAAGTGCTTAACATTTCCAGGAATGACATTCTAATACCACTATTTCCTTGCCAAATTTTCTGATGCTCACCATCTCCCTACCTTGTATACCTAATAATCTTCATAACAATCTAGTATTTTGGAATAATTTTAAAATAAATTCTGCTATTTTACATTTAGAATGTAATTTACATTTACCTGATTTTAGCTTCTTAGTCACCTATGGGCATTCCATTTCTGGGACTTCTCACTGTTTTGTTTTCTTAAACTTACCACGTGCTCTGGCCCTGTTTCCTATCACTGTGTGTCAAATCTCTGTGGTCTTATCTATTTTAATGCTTTGATCATATAACAGTGTTGAGAATTTATTTTTTCCAATACACCCATGATACATTAATTAATTCATCTGATAATGCCATATTTGATGGGGAAATTTTTATATTCTAATTCTCTTATTTCTTGTCTGAGAAAGCTGAGGTAAATTTTGATAAAATAAAAATTAAGCATTGGCTTCTACTCACCATCCTGAATGATTGAAAAAGAGTCAATCCTTCAACATTTGCTAGATAAAGTTCTGCTAAACCATGGAATACAATTACACTATCAAAAATGTTCCAACCTACTTGGAAGTAGCAATATGGATGCATGGCAATTATTTTAAAGATCATTTCTGCTGTAAAAATTCCAACAAAAACCTAAATAGAAAGAGAACACATGGGTGAGAATGATTCCAATAGCTGTATGAGAAACTTCAGGAACAGAAGCTGTAACGTTCTATGTCAACTGCTTACTTTCATTCTTTATAGCTCCTCTCTCAAGAGCTGGTTACTTTAAGAGTCTATAATATAATGAGAGACTCATGCATTTTATTTAACAATTTAATGTAAGAAACCTATATATGGAATCTCTTAAATCGTTCTTGTAGAAAATGAAAGAATATTTGAGAGTGAAACTTCCCATTTTTGAATAGTTTCTTTTGAGATTTGGAATAAATGTTAAGATACTTAATTTTTCCACCTAGGAGAGATTTTTTTAATTCAGAAATTTATTTGTTGGACAATCACACAATCTTCTAATGAAGATTAGATTTACCCCCAAGAGTGCCCCCCCAAATTACCCACCCTTATCCCTCCCCTCCCCTTCCCAAAACATTTCTAAAAATGTATTAGGTTGTATAACTTTACACCTTATCTGGATTTAAAACCTGATAATAGACCTCCCTTCTCAATGGCCAGGGTCTAGTTCCAGCCTCCACAGAGGAGTGAAGACATTCGACCCTTGGTTCCTATGAGAGAATTTTTTAAAAGTACATATGACCTAGGAAGAAAATTCTAAACTAAACCTGTGGAAACTGTCTTTTAAAAACTGCACTGCCATAAATAACCTAATTAATATTTTAATATCAACTAAATATACAATTTGAAATTGATAATAGTCTTGTTTATATTAGAACCAAACAACAAAATGACAATTAAAGCAAAGAAATTTAAATGACATACACTTATCTGAATGTTATATTTTGCTTTAAACAATACACACTTATGTTTTTAAATTCACAGAAACCTGTTCTGCATTTTGCATTGTATGTGGAAAAGGATAAGGTGACTCTCAAAAGTACCTTGTCAACATGACAGGCTCCAATCTGAGATAAAGACAGATAGTTAGGGTAGATAGGGTCAGTGCTTTTACAGTCTGGATTCAGAACCCAAAATTCAGGTGTTACTCTATCTGGATACTACTCTGGGGCAGTGGAACAAAGTGCATGTATATTTGGGAGAAGAGAGGCAATAGAAATTTCCACTTAATTTTACCACCAAGTAGTTGGCTAGGAATTCCAAATTTAAATAGCAGTATTTTAAGCTCTAGATGTAAATTTATTCAATGATTAAAAACATTTACAAGGTGGGGAAACGGGCGTGTAGCTCAAAACATGACCACAATACATTATCCAATAATATGAAGATGCATGCTACGAATATTGGAGCTAGAAAATAAAATGGGGACAATGAAGAACAAAGAAATATGGAGTTCAAAATGAAAATAATGTATACAATGAAAGACTTACCAAGTTGCCAATGCTGAGCAGACAGCCGTTAGCATCACTCATTGGATAGTGTTCCCAGGCCAAAAAGTATACATTTAAAATTATGCATATCAGAAGGAAAAGATCAGTAAATGGGTCTGTTATAATCTTAAGGACAAACTCTTTCAATTTTAACCAACATGGAGAACAATTCCAGATCAAGAACATTTTAGGAAACCTATGCCAATACAAGGGACATTTCTTCCTGGATTTTTTAAGTTCTGAAATGAAATAAGAGAAAAGTTGAACATTAGAAAATTGTTTAAATTCTAGCTACTAAAAAAACATTTTTGACTTTTGCAATGGAAAAGGACTTTTGGATCTAGAGTTCTGATTTGGAATTATTGAACAGAAATATTCTATACAAATAAAAAGCAGAGTGAAGTAAATTTTCCCTACTCTATTTATGCCTGATGAGTTAGGCAAGTAAAATGAAAATGAAGTAAGTTATACATGAGAAGAAAAACACAGAAATATCTCCCAAGGAAAAAACATATGAAATACAGTTAAGAACGTTATGGCTTAAAATTTGTAGAATTATACAATTTATAAATAATATCTTTCAAAATTCTCCATGAAAAAAATCGCCAAATAAGTGTAAAAAAATAAGAGAGTATAGAAAGGACATCAAGATATTAATTGTATACAATGGAACCTTGAACAATATGGATGTTAGAGTCAAAGACACGTGTGCATTAAAAAATCCTGAAGTTGAGCAATTATATTCTATGTTTGTATAATTATGTCAGAATAAACCCCAACATTATGCATGATGGCAATGCACTAATAAATATACTAAAAAGTCTGATATAACTTGATTGCCCCAAAATCTAAGTTCTAATACCCTCAGAAGCTTTAAGCTTCTGTTGACCAAAAGCCTTAAGAATAACATGAACATTCAATGAACACACAGTTTATATTTTATATGTATTATATATGCTATAACTATGAGAGATCACTTTTTTCTGTATCTTTATTGGTGCATTATAGTTGTACATGATGGTAGAATATTTTGTTATATATTTGCACATGCACACAAACTAACAGTAAAATCTGGCCAACATTTAATTGTGATATGCTCTTCATTGGAGTGATGAACTGGAGTGAATGTGTTAAGATTAGCATCATAACACATTTTCAGCAGGTGTTTCCAATAGAGCCACTTCAATAGCAGCAAGAGGTGGCTATAAGATTATTATAGCTGTACAATATGTACTACAGTTAATTTCATGCAGTAGATTTAATATTGCATTTTTAGATTTGTTTGCATTTTTATCAGCTGAAAATGACATCATGCAAAGGCTGTGTGTGTATATGTTTTCACAGTTGTAACTTTTTTATAATAGATTTTTAAATATTTTATGGATTTAAACAATAAAATACACCCTATGATCCAGACATTCACCAAATACCTAACTTTTTCTTAATTTTTCAATATTTTGAGCTTCTTTAGTCACTTGCAAGGTTTTTAAAAATTGTTACAAATCTCCCAATAAATCTATAGGTAAATGGATCCACATAGTTGAAACCTGTCATTCAAGGTTGAGCTGTGTACTCCAATTTCTAATTTTAGTCACAAGTTAATACTTCAGTATATTAATATTAAAGAAAATTGTGTGCTTTGATGACACTTACCAATGTTCAAAACACTTGCCTTTTGAAATGTGTATGTATTGCTCATTCTAATTTTCCCACATAATTCTCACATTCTGGTTTTTGCTACCTAAGATTCTGAAGCTCTTGCTTCAGAAATCCCAATAGCAGGGTTTCTTCATAAGAGAGTCTGATGAGTAGCACCGTCCATACTGAGTATCTGACTACTTTTTCACTTTACCTTCTTCGTGTCTGAGGGTATCTTCTTCCAACATGCCCAAAGATGTGTTCATGGAAGCTGGTGATCTTTTCTTCATTTCTATTTGTGTGGTTTTACTCTGAAAATAAATTTAATGAGTTTAATACTGGGTTCTCCTTTTATGGGTCCAAGACTCTAACTGTAAGAAAGTATATAACCTTTCTAAAATTATTCTTACCTCCAGGAGATTTTCTGGATTACATTTCTCACTCTTTATATTACTGGCAATATTAAACTGATTTAGGATTATTTGAAAAACAATTACAACTTGCATCCAATAAAATTTTATACTTTGAGTTCAACTATCAAAGGAGGATATATCAGTGGACCATAGTGTATTTATATCTGAGAAATAATTTGATATATAAGATTATTGTGAAATATCCAGTTGGCAAATGTGTTATTGAATATTTTCCTAACACATTAAACTTTTTTGTTGGTGCATTACAATTTTAACTAATGAAGGAGCTTATTGCTACATTTTCTTTTTTTTTATTGCTACATTTTCATACATGCACACACCATGACAATTTATTGTGAGCCTGTTCCCTCCCCATCATTCCCCTTCCTTTGTCCCCCTTCTCTCCATCCCTGGTCTCTTTTCTCCTTTGATTTCGTCTCAATTATATCTATGCTTATATAGTGTGATTTTTTGACTTTTTTAGTTTTAAATGAATGTATTGGAGCAATTCAGCATCTCAGAGGTGCCTGATATGCCATACAGAATTTTTATCCTCCCTTTACCCTCCCCACCCTTCCTTCCCCCATCTCCTCTCCATACCCGTTTCCACTGGTCTATGATGTTGCCCCCAGTTCGAAGCTAATCTGTGACTGAAGACTCTGCTATCTAAACTTATTTTTCTCTCACTTTTTCCTATATTGTACTCTAGCTTCCACATATTAGAGAAAACATTTGACCCTTGAAATTCATAGTCTGGCTTATTTCACTCAGCATGATTTTCTTCATTTCCATTCATTTACCAGCAAAGGCCATGATTTTATTCTTTTTAATAGCTAAGTAGAACTCCATTGTGTTTCTCTCTCTCTCTCTCCTATAGAGAGAGTATATAAATTATAATATATATATACGTATATGTACATATACGTATACGTATATATACATATATATACATATACGTATATATGTATATATACGTATTATATATATATATACGTATATATGTATATATACGTATATATATATATAATACTTTCCTGATCACTCATCCAGTCATGGGCATCTGGGTTGATTGCATAATTTAGCTATTGTGAATTGTGCCGCTAAAAACATTAATGTAGCTCTGTTGTTGCAGTATGCCAAATTTATATCTTCTGGGATATACCAAAGTGTGGGATAGCAGGACTATACCTAATGTTTTGAGGAATCTGCATACTGCCTTCTAGAGTTGTACTAATTTGCAGTCCCACCAACAGCTAACACATTAAATTTTTAAGGCAGTGTTAATTTTATAACTTTGTAAATTATCTTGATAAAATATATATGATTTGGTGTTTTGATGATGAAATGAGTCTCAAATATATCAGATAACCAGATTTAATTTAAAAGCATTGCCTTGGACAGACAATTTTATAAAGTCATTATTTCTTTCCACTTCTTATTTCTCTTGAGTAATTTTTTTGTAAGAGATGCTCTGCTTTGCTCATCTTTTTTTACAAGGTTGAAATAATTCTTGCATTGGAAAGATGCTCAAAATTTCTAGAATTTCATGTAGATATTATAACTTGTACACTTTCACAACAATCACAAGCATGGCTAAAGGTGTTTCTAGTGATCAGGATGCAAATTTGTACTTACATTTGCACTCTAAGAATATGACAATGTGTGGTTATTACATGGTAATGATTACAAACTGTTTTTACATTGGGAATACAAAGAATGATAACATGTGTGTACTTGTTAATGTGAGGCAAATAGGTGAGACTGCCCTTGAATAGAGTTATAGGGGCTGCTGTTATCCCAGCACTGAGGGAATTTGAGGCTCACCAAAAATTCATGCCTAGCACACTCCTGTTGGCAAGTTCTGCTATGGCATATATGAAGTAGTATAATAGAGAGCAAGGGAATCATGACACTCTCAGCTCATTCAGTATCAGCCAAATTTCCTTGAATTTCATAAATACTAGAGCAAGAGGAGGTTAAAACCAGTCACACTGCATACTGACTTTCCTCAGAAAAATGGCAGATGTTCTAGGTCTACAGAGCTTCATTTCCTCACTTAAAAAAAAATTGAAATGGTAAGCTAAAAAGTCAGGATGTGAGGTTAGTTTATTTACTAAAACTGCTTTTTCAGAAATTGTATTTTTAGCTGATTTACGAGGTATCACAAAATAGAAGTTATAATTTATACAATTCCAAATTTCCATGAGGTAAAAAACAATAGAAGTATAATTTTGTTACAAAGATCGGATTTTAAGGGATCTTCAAGATATGTTTCTTCATAAAGATGATATTTTGTGATATAGTGCAAAATATCTCTATTAACTCCTGAATTCACAGGAATTACTTCTTACGGAGCTATTTCAGATACCAACACTGTTTGTTGGGATACCACCAATGAGAAATTATCCACTAAACATAACTGTTATATGTGGAAGGAGCTGAAAGAGAGGTCAGCAAGAATAGTACTGTTATGTATTCAAAACTCAATTTTCTACTAATTTAGCTTGAACTATGAGTATATTTGAGAATATAAAAGAGTGAAACACATAATGTTTAATGATATTTTTAGCTTGATTGAGCTTCTTACAAACATTGAAGGCATGCTCACACATTGGCCAACTACTAAGGATACAACTATTTACAACACTAATAAATAGCTAATTTCCTTTTTTTTAAATTTAAGAGTTAATCCTTATTACACAAGATGGAAGGTATTAATAATCCTGAAATTTAAACAACTCTATATTATGATTGGATTGGGAAAAGGGGCTAGAATTCTACTTTTCATAATTGGTTTGAATGGTCTTTGTAGGAGATTTACAAATAAGGAAGAACAGAGTTCTACTTCTGGACTTAGCTCTGACCATCTCGTCTGTTAATCTCAGGCTTGGTCTCTGCATGCAGCCACAGTGGCCTTTAAAATCCTCTGACTCATCCTGCTCCCTCCCTCTACCTTGTGGGGATGCTCTCTTCCATATCTCAGCTCAAATGTTTTTCTTACAAAAACCCATTCTGACTCAGAAATCAGTCATTAAAGGCTCTCAAAACTTCATGTCCCTCTGCTTTATTATACTTGCCCCATTTTAATATTTTTAAAAATAGAGGGTGAGACTAAACCATCATATACCCAGTATCCAGCCTTGAATTTTTTTCATTTATTTTCATCCTATTTTTTTCTGAAATATTTTAAATAAAATTCAAAAACTGTATCATTTACAGATAAATCTTTTAAAAGACATAACATTATCACAATCTGCAAATGGATAATTCCTTAATATCCAACACCCAGATCATGTTAGTTTTCTTTCATTTCTCAAAAGCTTTCAACTATAGTAGAATTGTTCCAATCAAAATAAAACATGTTGTATTTAGATGGTAAGTTTATTAATTATCTTATCCTTTTAAATTTATTTTCTCTAATATAATTTACTTGTTAAAGATACTGGGTCACTTCTACAATAGAGTTTTCCACATTCTTGATTAGATGGGCTGTATCTTTCATTGTAAGATAATAGATACTTCTTTCTCCCGTCATCCATAGAAAAAAGCAACTATACCATCAGGCTTATTAGATCTAGCTTGGATCTCTGCAAGAATAAAATACATATGAGACTTTGAGTTTCCTACTCACAACATCCTAATTTCTTGTTCTAGAGATATAATTTTGTGTTCACAACAATTTTACAGTTTCTTTCCCATCAAACTACCAACTTAATGAAGATAGACAGATCCTATTATTTGTATTTATATAAAAGACTTTCAACTCCATTTCTTAGTTGAGTTGGAAATGTTGTTGTAAATTACTTACATGCTTGAGCTATAAGGATGTCAGTTTAGATGTGGAAATATTTTTGAAATATTCATATTACTATAGTTTTAAATATCTGATTCTCTTCCTGAGGTTTTGCCCCTAGCACACTGTAACTTGGGGAATACTGAGGTCTCTGCACTGGGCCTCTAAAACAAGATGGGGAAGTGCACAATGATGGGTTCTCCTCCTAAGTGTTGAGAAACCTGATACCAGTGAATGTGGACCACTCTTAGTTGGGAACAATGAGGATTCATGAGAATTCATGAGGATATGTTATATATCTGGTACACAGGAGGTTAACAATTAACGTTATTTGCTGTGACTGTTACAAATGTTATTTTAATCATGTATACACATAGCCAAAGATTTAAGATTTTTGTGTGGATGGACGCTTCTCCACTGTGTCAACAGTGCCCACTGCCTCTTTATAATTTTTATTACATTTAATTAAAGCTGTACAACTATAAAAATTTATATTATGGCCAGGTCCACAATTTTTTCTTTGGAGACTAAAACTCCACTTTCTCATATGAGATTTAGGGATAATTCCTACATCTCAAAGTTGTCATATGGGCAATGTGATAATTTATATAAATCATTTAGAATTGAGTCTGGCACACAGGAAATGAACAATAAATGTCACATGATATTAATATTATATTGCACAAAATAACTTACATTGAAAATGTGTTTATTGAAAGATAGATTTTTTCCCAATAGTGGTTTGGTGAGTGTGATAGTCTGATAGTCTGAGTAAAAACTATCTTTGATATGATGTAAACACTGACATATTATGAAAAATTTAATATTTCTTTGTTGTTTTTGCTTGATATAGTCTAAGCATGACAAAGTGCTTCTCAAACATTTGTTTCACCTGAAATTTAAAACAACCTATAAGATTAATACTATCATTAAATACACTTTACATATAAAAAGTTGAAGTTTAGCAAGGATAGCAGAATTGGCAAATATACATCTATTAAGTTGCTAAAGTAGACTGAAATTCATATTTACCTTTATATTTATCTGACTGCACTATGACCTACAACTTTCCTTTAATGTGAACATATGAAAACTCTAGTCTGTCCCTGTCATTGCAGCATTGGAATTGGAATATTATATATATATATATATATATATATATATATATATATATATATTTTTTTTTTTTTTTTAAGAAAGAGGGACAGTGAGAGAGTGGGAGAATCGATTTTAGACACTTGGTTTTGTATGTAGTGCTTTGAACACGTATGTAGTGGTTTGAACATGGCAGGCAAGCACTGTAACCACTGAATCACAGCTCCAGTCCCTTAACTGATCTTTAGTCAGGTCAACCACCTAAGGAATCCTTGGTATGATATATTTTAAATTCTTCTCTCCCAGTGTTTTCTTACGTATAAATAAAAAAGGAAAGGAAAATAAACCTTAAGAAAATGTTTTTTACTCTCTTCCCAGAAAATCCTGCATGACAAAATGCTCTAAGACTCTTCCAGGAAAATAAATTATTAAAATTGAAAGATTTTAATTAAAACCAGGAAGGCTTTATGTGCTCTGAAATAGCAAAGTCAAAGAGGATATTGAGAAACACCAGTTGTTTCATCATCAGGGCTAATAGAGCATTTCATCTTAGGATAAGAGAAGTATTGTTATACTCTTGGATACATCTGTGGGTATCCAAAACCCCTCGAGATTCTGCACTTCAGAACAAATTAAGTATTCAACATGTCATTCAGACCCTAATCATTCAATCTGAAGGACCCCTGACTCATTTTTGGACACAGAAAGCTTCTGTAATTTGTTTTTCTGTGATTTATTCATGGGTGTCAATAGCCTCCTTTTCATACATGTTTTCTTTGTAGAGTCCATGATTGCTTCCTGTTCAATGTTATGTATGTTACAGACACAAGTATCTATCAAGTCATTGAATGTGACACCCCATCCTGTCACTTGGGCTGCACCTTTGGGTGCAATGCTTTTCTATAGCTTCTGCACCAATGATATTAATGAAACATTTATATCTTTGGGGGAGTTAGCACTGTCCCCTTTTGGATTTAGAAAGGAACATGGCTAATAATGTACCACTTGGCCAGCCCTCTTACACAACTCCTTTAGAGTCAGAGAACATGTTCTTTTCCCTATCTCTCGATCATCTATCTACTGAAGGATTCCCTGGTAAGGCTCCTTTCTATCTTTTGTCCTTTGCTTTAGCCTAAACTCTTTTGCCATTTACCAGAAGAAGGAGAGCTATGAAATTGCCTACAAAATAGTAGAAATCTTCTGGTTGCTTTCTTCAGTTTTTTTCCTTTTAGCACACTTAAAGCTCAGTTCAGATTTTTTAAAATTGATTTTCCAAAACTTTCTTAATGTTACTTCTGTCAAGGCTTTCAGATTCACAGACTATTTTTTTTCTTTTTGTTATTAAGCTAGTAATCTGAAAAAAATAATCAAACTAATTAAAAATTAAAGCAAAACATTGTTACTTTTTACTACTCATAGATTTATTTATTCTATGGATAAAATAACTCCCTACATTCTTCTTGAAGGAACTAGAAAGCCAATCATTTTTTCACTTATTTTATGATTTTGATACTGTGCATTTGCCCATTCTTTTGGAACTTCTTATTTCTGAATTATGACAGGCACTATCACTTTTGATTTGAACACAGACGTTTTCCAAAGTCATTTCTGATGTGCTATGTAAACCAAGTTTCAATAAACTATACCTGTATTAGGAGAAGTTGAGTTTTAAAAACATGTGATATATCCATAATTAAACTGCAGCAGCAATGCAAATTTTGTAACAAAAAATGTACATATAAAATCAAAACATATTGCTCATTCTAACCATATTGTAGCAGAAAAAAAAATTATGTAGCAAAACTAAGTCCTATTATTGAAACTATTTTTGATTTTTTGGTCATGTTAACATATAGACAAAGGCATCTATCAGAAAGCAACATATTCCAAGACCTTGAGCAATGTGGTTCCCAGAAGCATAAAAAAGTTATACCTCAGCTTCTTCACTTCCTTCTTGGAGTTCTTTTACAGTCTGTTGAAATTTTGGTTCACTCGTTTTTTCACCAGTTGCCTGCTTTCCTTCTTCATAGGCCATAGCAAGTATGCCCAAGAACAAACTTGCCATATAAAAGGCAAACCAAAAACTGACCACAACAAAAAATATCATGTAGATCTTTCCGGAAGCATAAAGAATCTAAGAAGAAGGGGAATGCAGGAAAAAGAGGGACATGTTACTCATGTTTCTGCGTTCTCCTATTTTAAAATGAATGAACAAGGAAATTATGATATGAAAATGATATAGTATTAAGTATAATATAATCACAAGACAGCCTAAGTGCTGGCTCTACCTGAGAAAAGAAGAAACTTCTTCAACACTAGATAGATATGTGCTAAAAACCAAGGGATGAAGTAAGTAATTTAATTAATTCAGTTTGAACATTTGACTTTTATGTCTTCACTAATAGAGAAAACACACTGAAAGGAAAATTATCATTTCTAAATAAAGAAGCTGGACAGTCTCAATGTGAAAAATTGTTTTCTTTCCAGAAAAATCTCTAAATACCCAACGTTTAGTCAATTCAGAGAATATTGTTGAAACTATTTTCCTTTGATTATTACTTTATGGAAAAAATTATAATAAGATGCAAAATGAAGCCTAACGAAGCAGAGTTGTGTTGAACAGTGTAGAAAAGAGGCTGTATGCCTGCCATGTGCTACGTCTTCCTGCGCTTTGTTTCTCTTGATCTTAATCAAAACCTGGTGAAATGGTTAACCTCATTTCATATTAAAGTATAATAAAACTAGACATTTCTATGCTAACAAGAATATACAAGGTGAGGAGCAGTAATATTTCATAGCCTGTCAAAGGACCTGCTTTGGTGAAAGACCTCTCAATAAATTAAATCAAGAAATTATGTAACTTATACGAAGTCATTACAGAAAGCAATATTTAGGGGTACAAAAATATTTGTGAATATAAAATTTTAAATTATCAAAGCAAGCATTACTAGCTCTTATTTCATAATTACCTAAGATGGATCAGAAAATTTAAAGATTTAGAAAATTATAAATTGAAAATTACAAAAGCAAAATATTATTCATTGATTTATTTTCATTGATTAAAAATATATGAAAAAATTAAGAAAAACAAATGGGAATAATCTTAATTATTAAGGATTCATTTGAGTCAACAGAAAAGTATTATCCACAGAAAATATGGCATGCATAAACAAAGTTAAGGATGCTGACAAAATAATAGGAAGTTCCAATATTTGATCAGAAACAATTTTTTGTTAACATAGAATACATTTGACTTCAAAAGCAATTTTAGTAACCCTAATAATCCAAGAAAGGTAGCTATGTATGATTTGATAAAATATTTCTACCACCACTGAACTGTTCACTCAGTAGTCACAATTAGGTACTA
The DNA here is from genome assembly GCA_004027875.1 of Aplodontia rufa. NCBI lineage: Eukaryota > Metazoa > Chordata > Mammalia > Rodentia > Aplodontiidae > Aplodontia > Aplodontia rufa. Next base: position 19,013 of record PVKS010006609.1, on the reverse strand, counting down.
TAGAGTACACTTCAGGTCAAGAAAATTAACAGATATTTCATATTTATTATCATTCTACATAACTCATCTATGATATCATATTTAATACACTTTCAATGTACAGAAAAGAAGGAAAAAATTAAATAAGGAAAATAAGTCCCAAGATCTCATAGGTATAGGGGAATGTTTTTTCTATTATATGACACTAGTAGGGGATATAAGTATATATTCTTATTAGCATAGAAATGTCTAGTTTTATTATACTTTAATATGAAATAAAGTTAATTATTTCACCAGTTTTTTTAATTAAGATAAGCGAAACAAAGTGCATGAAGATTGTAGCGCATGACAGATCTGCAATGCATGTTTACTACACTGGTCAACACACTTTGCTCCAAAATGGTGGGTGTGGTTTGTCATTTCCACTCCCAGGTTATAACAAAGACTACATGGATCAAATAAATACGAATGAATGATTTGAAAGTAATGAAAAGAATCTTATTGGAAATATAAACTTCACTGTTTGTAAATAATTGCAAAATTTTTCTAGTTATGATTGGTTTGGTTCAGGGCAATGCTTAGAGTGCAAACAAGTCAATCTATGTCATAAAAACTTAGGACACAGCAATGATGAAGATCCTGAACAGACTACAACAGGAGGACACTCCAGACTGGCTTCCCATTTCACCAGTAAAAGGAAAGGATGGCCTAAGAACGATGCTATTAGAAGGTTTGCTAACACACTCTTGGGGTTTATTTAAAAAAATACCTTTATTGGCATATAAATTCATATAGTTCACACTTTATATACCATTACATTTATTTATCAGGATTTCATTTAACATTTTTGTGAGATAGATGCTGAGAACGCAAAAAAAATAAGATAAAATAATTCATCTTAGCCAGTGATTAAAATGCTACTTTCAAAGTCAGGCCCTGTGGCACATGCCTGTCATTTCAGAGACTTGGGAGGCTAAGGCAATGGGATGGCAAGTTCAAGGTCAGCATCTGCAATTTAGCAAGGCCCTAAGCAGCTTAGAAAGATGCTGTCTCAAAATGAAAAGTAAAATAAAATAAAATAAAAAGGACTGCCATTGTGGTTCAGTGCTAAAACACTCCTGGGTTTAATGCCCAGAACTAAAACAAAAAATAAAATAAAATAAAAAACAAGGAACAACAACAAAATACTCTCAGAGGAAATGAGAGTGTACTCTTGGATTGTAGGAGGATGTCTGCTGCTCTGAAAGGGGCTTGTGGAAAAAAGTTCAAGAAGAAATTTTGACTTTGAGGCATGAGATTGAAGGCAGACAGTAGGAAACTTAAAACTTAGACAGAAGGTACAGCATTATGGAAACAAGGAATTGTAATTATGAGGAATGCTGACTTAGGAACCAGCAATCATTTTCCACATACTCAAAAACAGTAGATGGTTGACACTGGGATATAGGTAGAAGATAAATCTGGAGATGTATGCAGAGAATAGATCTTTAAGTGCATGCACATGGACTTTGAACCTTACTCCTTGAAAATATAGAATAATTTTTAGGAGGATAACATGACAATGTTATTTTAGAAATAAAAATCTCCTGGTGTTGTAGAAAAAGCACAGAAACTTGTTGAAAGTATTAGGAAATAACAATAAAAATACATAAAGGAAAACATGACATTTATAACATTTTCATGTATTACTTTTACCACAAATACAATTGTACTACATGTATGTTTAGTGAATTTGATTTTCATTTAATAGTATATTTTGAACTTTTGTGTCTAAAATACATTATTCCATCGACATTAAAAACATGCATACATACACACACAGTACTCCCCACAATTTATCTTGTCAATCAAAATAAGTATAGAGTGTATACGTTTTGTTGTTGTTCATAGCACTAAGGTTTGAACACAGAAGTGTTTTACTTCTAAGTTACATCCCCAGCCCTATTTATTTATTTTTATTGTTTCCTATTTTAGAGTTGACAATTGAACCCAGGGGCATTCTACCAGGAATTTAAATCCCCTGTTCTACTTTATTTATTTGTGGAGATAAGATCTTACTAAATTGCTGAGGCTGGCCCTTCTGCCTCAGTAGTCTGAGCGGCAGGGATTACAGATACCTGCCACAGTGGCCTGCAGTCCTTATTTTTTGAGACAGAGTCTTACCAAGTTGTTGAGGCTGACCTTGAACTTGTGATGCTCCTGCCTCAGTCTCCTGAGCAGCTGGGATTACAAATGTGGACCACCACACCAGGCAAATGAATATGGTTGAAAATGAAGGTCTCTATGGCCAGTAAATACCTTCAGAATTTAGATTAATTCACTTTTATCCATTATCTTTTGATATTATTTTGCTTTGATAAAAATGTTGCATTTTCTCATGTGATGGTGCTTCTCACCAAAGAAAAACTGATTCTCCATTTTAACGAGCATTATACATTTCTGAGAATCTATGTCCCATACATTATTAGTTATGAAGATGAACTTTCAGACTTTGGAATTTAAATGTCACAGGAGCAAGGCTTTTGTAATCATCAGAGCACAGAAATTCATGTTCAAGTGGAATGAGGAGAAACAGAAGAATAAAAAGAAACAGAACACTATATGTATTCAAAAATATTTGCTTAGAACATGGTAATTTCAAAGGCTCAAAACATTTTGACTAAAGAATTACTGTCTAAACTGTTCTTAGTAAATATCGAGTGTGTAAATATCACAGGCTTTGGATCAGGACAGTGAACTCTAACAGGTAGATCTATTGTAAATGTGGGAAGGTTGCCCAGTCTATCTGAATCTTAGTGTCCCATATAAAAAGCAGATATACAGATGCTCTATGATTTAGATGAGATCAGTTTCCAATAAACTCATCACATGTTGAAAACATCACAAGTCCAAACTTCAACAGGTAGTACCTCCAACCTACTGAACTGCACAGCCTAACACCACGATACACACCACAGACTATCAGTTGTTTTTCTTCCTGATTGCGTGGGCAACTGTGGGGCTGTGTCTGGCTGCCACTGATCACCATGAAGGATTCTTACCACATATCACTAGCTGGGGAAAAGATCAAGATTCAATATTTGACATGAGGTTTGTGTGGAATTTGTATCATACTGGCACACTGTAAAACTGAAGAAAGAGTAATGAAACTGTCGTAGTTAGGCTGTGCATACTGACTTTGTAGAGTCATTTTAAAGATTAAATGAGATATCACACACCAAAGCAGACCTGACATGACAGCCAACTTAAGAGTTTGATGTTTACTAGTTCTGGTTCTCTTTCTTCAAATTCTTCTCCACATAAAAATTTAATGAACTGTATTACACCTTGGTCACCTTTTTAGAAAGGAGGTCTTCGCACCAGTGTTAAGGGCAGTGAAGATTCTCTCTGTTCTTACCTGGTGATAAAGTGCTTCAGGGTAATCCTGAGTCATTAATCGAAATAGGGCAAGTAAGGCCCACCCAAAATTGTCAAAATTTGTGAAGCCACCATCAGGATTTTTGCCAGCTTTTACACACACATATCCTTCAGGACACTGACTAAAGGAGATGAGGAAAAGAAAAATTGCTTAATGTAAGGTGATTTCAGATGATGGTCAAATCATAAATATAGAACACCAGACCATGAACAATAGAGGATCCCCTAACCACAAGAAAAAATTAGTCTTCTCTCCAAAAATTGACAGCTAAAACAATGCAATGAGCTGGATTTTAAGTTGATACACGTGAGCACTGCTAGTCAAGGTAAAATAAAAAGTGGTTTCTAAAAACAGTTTTTGTGGTCTTTATTTTTTATCAATTTATTTATGATAAATGACAAATAAAAATTGTAAGCATTTAGCAACATGGTATTTGGTAATATGTATACAATGTGGAATGGGTACATCAAGCCAACTAACATGTATTACCTCACTATGCTTATTATTTTTTATAGTGAGAATAAGAAAATTAATGCCTTACCAGTTCAAGAATACAATATTTTATTGTAAACTATAGCTTTACTACCTAAAATCAAGTGGGCGTATCCAAATGTCAAAATGAAAGTATGACTGTTAGAATACTGATACAATAAATCTACAGTAGTTGATAGCTAATTTTTCAAATTGTACCTCTTCAACCTCTTAGATCCCACTATTGAAGGATGAGAAATATTTATCACATCAATAATTGATTAGCAGTACTTGCACTTGGGAAGACTGATCAGATTAAATATTAATTTTTCTTTTCTTTCAGGGAGTCCTCAAACTATTTATATACTGAGAAGCTGGGATGTTGTGGTTGATTATTCCAATAGTGACCCAATAAGTCATATTTCCCTCCGTCTAGGCCCTTGTGCAGTTCCTTTCCACATTATTTTGAATTTGGTCATACCACTTGTTTTAGTATTTGTTAATTGAACAAGCAGGGGTTTAAAAAGCACTTGTGCTTTGAGGATTACTAAACTGTGGACCCACAGAAACAGAGCAAATCAGATGTTGTTGTATTAAGTCCCTAACTAGTGGGGTAGTTTATCAGGCAGCAACGTATGATTGGTACAGGTGAAACATCAAATGACTTTGTCTTCTGTCTTGAAATATAGCATTGTGTTTGGCATATCCATATCCAGGTACCTTCAAAATGCATTTCAGGTCTTTCTTATTTAAGTTAGAGATGTAAATAAATAGTTGAAGCAGGATGCTACAGATACAAAATGGTTTCATAAGTGGGATTTTAGAATAGTATGGAAGTCCAACAGAAGGTGGTCAAAAAGATTTGTACTGGGGAGGTGATAAAATGTCTAAATCATCTGAGCTTAACTATAAAACTCATGGTCCTTCCCCACAAATGTGTTTTGTCAATATGAGCCCCAGAGCCTAGGAGAGAGCCAGGCCTGTGGATGGACATCAAGTCTTTCCAACTTCACAAAGCAGCACAGGAAGATCACACAAGTTCAACACTGCTGAACCTATTTTTTAAATTGTTCCATGTAAAATTATAGGAGAATAAGACATAAGGATTTTGCTATATCGTTCATCAATTAATTATAAATATTTTAAGAATAATTTTATTAATGTAAATTCTAACCCTAAAACACATATAAGACATTAAAAAGTGCAACAATAGCAAAACTCCAATATTTCTGTTCTGTAGAAACTTCCCACCAAAGAACAGATTTATAGTCTTTCTAGGTAATTCTCACTAGGACAGGGGCACCCTGAAAACAGAAGATCAGACCCTAGTTGAAGTTCTAGCTCTTCAATCTACTCACTCTTTGACTCTGAAGACATCATTTTTTCTAGTCTTCCCATTGCTTTTCTGTAAAAATATCAATTCTATTGATATTGCATGCTTTTCCTATCATGAAAATCCATATGCTAAAATTCTAACCCCCCAGCTGGTAGCACTGGGAGTGAAGATTTTGGTAAAAAAGTTAGATCAGAGTGAGGTCTCATGAATAGGATTAATGTCCTGCAGAAGAGACCCAAAGGAGACAACCACCTCTTCTTTCATGGATGACACAGCAAAACGGCACCAAGACCATCGATAAGTGAATAAGTGGAGCCCCTCACCAGACAACAGATTTGCTGGTGCCTTGATCAGAACCTTTTAGCCTCTTGGACTGTGAGAAGTAAATTTCTGCTGTTTTTAAACTACAGAGTCTGTGATATTTTGTTACATACTTTCCAAAGGGACTAAGAGAACTTCTTAGCATAATAAAATGAGATAATGCAATCAACTGGGAAACATCAGTAAAAGGGGTAATCACTCAGTAAGTTAACACGGGTGGATGTCCCTGACTTAGAAGAAAACATTGGCACCACTCACCCAGCATCTGTTGTGTTGCCACAAAGAAGAGCATATCGTTCCCCATCCAAATAGTAAAAGTTCTCTATTTCTGGAAGATAGAAAAGACATGATGTTCTGTATCTAACCTTGAGTTAGAAGCATACTTGGACCTCCACACGGGATGAACACCTCTGTATAGCTGGGAAGGAAGGAGCAGGTGTCTTGATCTTGTATACCTGCCATCTGATGCACATGCCAAAAGGCCTTTGGGAATATGATGCTTCACTGCCTTGGCAGTGAGAAAGCTCAGCATAGAAAGAGGAAAATCCCATTCAAAATTAGGGTGCAGGGGCCAGAGAGATGGCTCAGTGGTAGAGCACTTGCCTGGCATGCACAAGGTCCCAGGTTCAATCCCCAGCACCACATACAAAAATAAATGAAAAATAAACAAACAAATAAACAAAAAAAGATGAAAAAATTTTAACACACACACTCTGTCTCTCTCTCTCTCTTAAAAAAAATTAGAGCTCACAAAAATGAATAAAACTGCTAGGCATGATCAGAACTCTGAAGAAAAAATCTGTAAGATTAAATTGTTTGAAAATTGAGGACCCTTTCCCCAAAAGATCATTCCTGATGAGCTATGAAAGCAAGAAGTCCAAATTCCACTAACCCACGGTTTAATTTCCATTCTCTTCCCATCTTGAAGCTGATTTTATTACATTGACCTTCCAGTGCCATCTATTTGTCATTGATGTCACATGACTTCAGCCATAACCCTTGCTAATACATTAGTCCACAAAATTTATCCATATATCTTAATCTTCTGTTAATCAAAATGTATCCAATGTAAATTACGTATTTGCAGATATCAGGAACCATGGTGGAATATCCTGGAACATGCTTGATTAGGAGCATTAGCTTTTAGCTTCTGAATTCAAATTACATGGACCAAGCCCATGGATGATGGATAAATAGTTAAGTAACATTGATCAAGTGGTAGTAAAAAGGCAAGTGAAATTTGGCATTAATTCCATTGAATGGTACCAAGTATTATTCTACACACATGAACTATGATATGGAAATTAGGTTAAAAAGTTTTATACATATAAATTTCTGTAGTTCTTAACACATAATTTGAGGAAATGGAATAATTAGATTTGGACAAATTTTACAGTAGTAATCCTTCAAAACAATATTTAAGATTATCAATTGGGCATGTTGGCTCATACCTGTAATCCCAGCAACTAAGGAGACTGGGACAGGAGAACAGCAAGTTCAAATCCAGCCTTACCACTTTAGTGAGGCCCGGGCAACTTAGTGAGATACTGTTTCAAAATAAAAAATGAAAAGGATGGGGGTGGTGGCTCGATGGCTAAGTGTTTCTAGGTTCAATCCCTGGTACCATGATAATAATAATAATAATATAATATTGTATTTTAACAAAGATGAAAAGAATATGGGCCTTGTTTTCTTAGCAATGACCAGACAAGTAGCAGAATGATTTATTTTTCGGTAATTAGCATATTTTTATTCCAACATCAAAGAAACCAATGGGTATTCCTATTGGAATCTAAGATTTAATGTTCATCTACTGTAGTCTTCGTTAGATTTAGAACAATGACAGATGCATGACATTCAAACATTTGATAAACTCACATACTTATAATTATGTGTCACTTACATCATAATCACACTATGCAAGAAAACAGCATATTATTCATAAGAGCTGAAAAAATAGACTTTTATTCTTTTCCAAACAATGTCAGAAAGATTCTGATAATTTTAATGCAAGAGAAAAATGTAGTAAGAAAGCATGGCCTGGTGAAAATGGAACAGATTGTAAAGGCAGATTGAGCTCAGATACAATCCCAGTTTTACCACCTGGAATGCCCTGGAATGTTTGCTTTGTTTCTTTGCATTCCTATTTTCATTGTTTGGAATAGGGCACAGGATAGTATGCCTTTTCTGAAAAATTAGGATGAATATATGAGACTAGACATGTGAATTACTTATGCATTGAACTAATCAATATTTTCCTGCATTACTGTTTTATGACTAAAATATTTTCATTTCTTAATAAAGTAGAATCCAAAGTATTCACATGCACGACCCTCCTTGTCCCACCTTCCCTACTTGGCTGCTGTTTTAAAGTTTGCCCTTAACCAAATTTGGATTTTTACTACAAATCTAAAGATCTTTCAATTTTATACTGATTAAATCAGCCCTGCAATTTTATTTTGATTAACAAAATAATACAAAAATAAATGCATGATAATAATTGAAATGCAACAATAGTATGGATTTATAAGGTACAAATTTAAAAAATTTTAAGGTCATTTCACTTTTTTTAAAGAGAGAGAGAGAGAGAGAATCAATTTTATTTTTTTTTGTCTGATTTTTGTGTTTCCAACACTTCGCTATATATGCCCAGCAAACGTTCCACTGCTGAGCCACTGCTTCATCCTCTCATCTCAAAATTTTTAATGATTAAATTTAAATTTATATTTTTAAATAAGCAACTTTATTGAAAAATTAATATTATAGGGGCTGGAGAAGTGGCTTAGTGGTTACACTGCTTGCTTGGCATTCATGAGGATGCTGCTTCGAACCCCAGCACTATGTACACAACAAAGTCAGAGCAACAAAGGCCACATGAAAAACTAAATAAAACATATTCTCTCTTTCTTTCCCTCTCACTATCCTCTCTTTAAAAATGTTAATATTATGAGGCTTGTACTTTAACCCCTCTCTGATGAAATTGTAAATTAGATTTGCATTATTTTAACAAACAACATTTGAAAATTTAAGTTCCCATGAAGATTGGAAATTTTATTACCTTGATAAAAACAAAACCAAAAGCAAAATAGACCCAAATTAAACCTTGATGTAGTTACAGGATTTAACTACAGTTAGAGTGTTGAAAGTTCAACACTTCTGTAAAGACTATTCTGCCTTAAAGGTTTACATTCTTGACACAGATGAGAGGTGATTCCTACCTCTGATATAATATGGATTTCCAGTTCTGTTGTGCAGGGTTTCATTTTCATTTTCTTGGGGCCATCGAAGACATTTATGCTTCAGATTGCCCATGAAGAGTCCCATCCCAATTAGAGAAAATACACTCAGAAAAAATAGAGTTAGGAAAATGGCACCAAAAAGTTTCTTTAAGCACTGAATCAGGGTCCCTAGCAGACAGTTCAGACCTAGAAAGAGAAGGGTGTATTTTGGTTAAAAAGAAATCTTAGTAAAAGCACTGCAAATTTCCCAGGGCAAATGCAAGATTTATTGAAATCAACATATTAATCTACTTAATTATATCTAGCAAAGTGAGTAAGCATCAAATTTTGAAATTTCTGTATTATTTCTGTATATTTATAACACATGATGGCACATAATTTATACACAATATTTAAAATGTATTTTTGTTTTTATCGACAAGAAGAAAAACAAGTTTCTCTCTTATGTACTCCTTGCCATACCAACTGTGTTGACGAGCACAAGCAAAGATTTAAAGTTATAATTCAAGATGGGCTAAAGATGACATTGAAATAAGAAATAATTTTAAAAAGTCACATTTTACATTATTCCTTAATTTTATAAGAATTCGATTTTAGAGCTAATTAAATAAAACTTGTGACAATAATTTTTATGATTAGTAATCAGTATAACAACTGTGATGGAGGTGAACTTTATATATGAATTTTACTAACTGAGATGAAAAAGCTTGGCTTTACTTAGGAATATTCATTTTCAATTATTAAATAACTAATACCAAATTCTGAAAAATATAGAAATCAAGAAGAAAAAAAACCAAAAATAATGTAATTATTCCTCTTAGAGGAAACTGCTACTAACATTTGGTGTTTAAACTAACTTCATTGCACCCCCTTCCTCCTTGCCTTTCTTCCTTTCTTCTTTCCTCCCAGACCCCTACCATCCACCACCCACTGGCCACTGCCCTTGCTCTCTACTTATTTGTTGGTCTGTCTGTAGTTAGAATCCCAATAGGTACTCAGCTCAACAACGTACGAAAGAATGAGCAAGTTACAACATTTCTAGGTCTCAAACTTATTGTCTTTAAAATGAGAATACAATCTATTTCTTATTTCATTTATTGTTCAGAATTGAGAATTCTTTTTTTCTTTTGAGATAGTTTCTCCCTATGTTGTCCAGATTGGTCTTGAACTCCTGGAGTTCAGTGGTCCTCCTGCTCCAGCCTCCCGAGTTGCAAGTGCCACCAGGCCTGGCATCATTTTTGTTTTTATGTATCTGTATTTTCTTTATCATTTACTGTTGTTCCTATCTATTTTGAATAAGCATTAATTTATTTCTCTTGTAGTTTAGATAAAATGTATCTGTTTTAGAACTTTTGTCAGATTTCAGTTGTTGTTTTGAACCAACAGATAAAACTCCAAATTAAAAAAATAATAATAAGGTGCTTCTTTCAACTGCACATTTCCTAAAATTGGAATGATACAGAGATTACCATGGCTCCAGCACAAGGATGACACAGAAATTTGTGGAGTATTCCATGTTTTTTGAAAGCCACATAGCAATTAAAGGTCTTCCAAAGGAGAAGGACCTGATGGATTCCCTGCTGAGTTTTACCACACCTAAGAGGAGAAGCTAACATTTCTTCTTATTAAGCTATTTCAAGAAATTAAAAAGGAGAGAACTCTCCCAAACACTTTTTATGAGGCAACCATAATTCTGATACCAAAACCAAACAAAGACACATCAAAAAAGAAAACTATAGACCAATATCCCTGATGAATATAGACACAAAAATCTTTAATAAAGTTCTAGGAAACTGTGTTCAAAAGCACACCAATAAGATAATTCATCGCGATCAAGTGGGCTTCATTCCAGGGATATAAGGTTAGTTCAACGTATGCAAATCAATAAATGTGATTCATCACTTAAACAGAATTAATGACAAAAACATATGATCATCTCAATTGATGAAGAAAAGACCTTTGATCAAATATGGCACCCATTTATGATCAAAACTCTGGAGAAGCTAAGAATCAAAGGAAATTATCTTAACTAGGTAAGGCCATATATGACAAACTCTCAGCTAGTATAATACTAAATGGAGAAAAGTTGAAAGCATTTCCCTGAACTCAGGAACAAGACAAAGCTGGCTGCTCTCACCAATTTTATTCAATATAGTTAGTCCTCAAAAAACTAGATGGAACAATCAAGCAAGAGAAGGAAATCAAAAGCATATAAATAGGAAAAGAGGAAGCCAAACTATCTGTTTCTGCTAACAACATGATCCTACATCTAGAAGATCCAAAAAACTTCACCACAAAGCTATTTGAGCTTACAGATTTAGCAAAGTGGCAGGCTAGAAGATCAACACCCATAAATCAATAGCTTTCCTGTACACTAACAATAATAGGGCAGAAGAAGAAATCAGGAAATCTATCCCATTCACAATATCCTTAAATAGAATTAAATACTTGGGAATTAATCTAACAAGAGAAGTAAAAGACCTCCCCAATGAAAATTATCAAACACTGAAAACAGAAATTGAAGAAGACCTGAGAAGATGGAAAGATGTTCCATGTTCTTGGTTAGACAGAATTAATGTAATTAAAATGGCCATTCTGCCAAAAGCACTACATTCAATGCAATCCCCATCAAGATTCCAATGTAATTCTTTGCAGATATCAAAAATGCAATTCTAAAATTCATTTGGAACAATAAGAAATTCAGGATAGCCAAAACATCACTAAGCAAGAAAGATGAAATAGAGAGTCTAGTAATGCTAGATTTAAAATTATACCATAGAGCTTCAGTAACAAAACCAGCCTAGTACTGGTACCAAAATAGGAATGAAGACCAATGGAATAGAATAGAATACTCTGAGACAAATCCACAAATTATTAAAATTCCAAATATGACAAAGGGGGTCAAAAAATAACATGGAGGAAAGACAGCCTGTTCAACAAATAGGGCTGGGCAAACCGGACAGCTGTGTATAGGAAGTTGAAATTAGATCCTTATAATCTCACCTTGCACAAAAATCAGATAAAAATGGATCAAGGAACTAGGAATTAAACCAGCTACCATACAAATGCTACAAGAAAAATTAGGACCAACCCTCCAGCATGTGGGAGTTGGTAATGACTTTCTCAACAAGACTCCCAAAATGAAAGAACTAAAGTCAAGAATTAAAGAGTGGTATGCCATTAAATTAAAGATCTTTTGCTCAGCAAAGGAATTAGTCAAAATTGTCAAGAGACAACCTAAAGAATGGGAGATAATCATGGCCTGTGGTTCCTCTGACAATAAATAGGCCACAGAGCTAAACAGAAACTTCTCAACAGAGGAAATTGAGCAAATCAATGAGTACATGAGAATGTATTCTAAATCACTAGTAATCAGAGAAATGCAAATCAAAGCTACATTAAGATTTTACCTCACCCCAGTCAGATTGGCAAAGATAAAGAATAAAAACAGTAACAGAAGCTGGAGGGGTTAGGGGGAGGTAGGAATACCACCAGCACACTTTCCTCCAGAGAGGAAAGCAGTGTGGGGACTTACAAGCCAGAAGATAGTGAATAGCTGTATTTTTTTTTTCCCTGCTAGGGATTGTGCCTACAGGTCCAGTACCACTGAGCTGCATCCTCTGGCCTTTTTTATTTTGAAACAGTGTTTTGCTGAGTTGCTTAGGACCTCTTTAAATTGCTGAGGCTGGCTTTAAATTTTAATCCTACTGCCTCAGCTTTACAACTCACTGGGATTACAGGCATGCATCACACCCAGCATGAGCAACATTTTTAAAATGCTGAAATGAATAACCCTATCATTTCCAGAATGTGATATCCAGTGAAAATATCTTTCAAAAATGAAGAGAAACACTTTTTCAGACATAAAAACAAACAGTAGCGGACTTGCATTACCAAATAAATGTGAAGTCAAATCAAATTTCCTTTTTATGGTGAAGTTAAAGTGGATTTTCTGAAGCAGAGCCAAGACATTTCTGGCCAACCTAACATCCATTTGATCATCATCAGGTTAAGGGATTGAGGATTACAATGTTAACCATTAGTGATGTTACATTAAGGCTTAGTAAGAAATCACCTGTTGATGTGGTTCAAGCCATCTTGGTCATGAGAAGAATTATTTAAATAACAAATCTTGTACAAGTCCTGGTTAAAGTGGGACAGGACTCTGGGCAGGCAGTCACAAAAGCACCCAGGGTCTCAACCCAGGAAAGCCAAAAGGTTCAAAATTCTTGAGAAAAAAGGAATCAAGGAACTTACCTCAATTTTGTCAAGTCCACTTATGACAATCAACATTATACTTAATGGAGGAAATGGAAAGCTTTCCCACTAAACTTGGGAACAAGACAAGGGTGTCCACTCTCACGACTCCTATTCAATTTAGTTCTCTAAACTCTAGCCAGAACAATCAGACAAGAGAAGGAAATCAAACAAATTCAAATAGGAAAAAAGGAAGTTAAATGATCTCTATTTGCCAATCATATGATCTTATACCTAGAAGACTCAAAAAATTCCATCAGAAGACTTTTAGAGATTATAAATGAATTCAGCAAAGTGGCAGGATACAACAGCAATACTTATAAATCAATAGCTTTCCTATATCCCAACAGCAATTCTGACAAAGAAGAAATATGGAAATATATCCCTTTCACAATAACCTCAAAAAGAATAAAATACTTGGGAACTAATCTAACAAAGGAAGTAAACACCTCTACAATGAAAACTACTAAACATTGAAGAAAGAAACTGAAGAAGACCTGAAAGATGAAAAGACATCCCATGTTCTTTGTTAGGCATAATCAATATAGTTAAACTGGCCATTCTGCTGAAAGCACTATACAGATTGAGCATGATACCCATCAAGATACCAATATTATTCTTCACAGATATAGAAAAATCAATTCTCAAATTCATTTGGAAGAATAAGAAACCCTGATTATCCAAAACACTACTAAAGAACAAAAACAAAACAACAATGAGATTCACAGGATCACGATACTTGACTTGAAATTATACTATAGAGCTATAGTAACAAAACCAGCATGGTATTGGTATTACAATAGGCAGGAAGACCAAGGGAATAGAATAGAAGACACTGAGACTAACCCACAAATCTTTAACCATCTAATATTTGAAAATGCATCCCAAAACTGTTGTATAAATATACGATGGAGTTCTATTCAGCTTTTAGAAAGAACAATATCATGACTTTTGTAGGTAAATGGATGGAAATGGAAAAAATCATGCTGAGTGACACAACCCAAACTAAGAGACTTAAGGGTTGAATATTTTCTCTCATGTGGAAGCTAGAGTAAATCTAAGATATGAAGAAAGCTAGTCAAGTTTATTTAATAGACCCACCAAATCTCAAGTAACACATAAGCTGTGGGGACTACAGCTATGAGGGGGTGGGTAGAGAAAGGGAGGGAAGAAAGGGAGGGCAAAAGCGGGGTGTTCAATACTGCAGAGTATAGTTGACTCCCAGGAGATCTCCAAATATACCCAGGCAGGTGTATAAATCTAGTAATTTCAAGGTTTAAATTACATGTATATGATCATTTATATCTGTAATTTGGGGGAACTACAGAGAAGTCACCAGATCCTGGAGCGGTGGGGGAGATACTAGACAAGGATTGTGTCTAAGCATCTCTGTGAGTATGTGTGCATGAATGAATATGAACCAATGAATCCCTTCATTAGGTAAGATGATGCTGAACCAATAAAAGAAAAAGAAGAGAAAAGCTAAGTGGGTTCTAGCTCAGTGGTGGATTGCTTGCCTAGCATCCCCAAGGTTCTGAATCCCATCTTCAGCACTGGGAAAAAGAAAAGAAAAAAAAAAAAAGACTGCATCTACTCTAATTCTTCTACATAAAGAAATAAGGAAATTATGTATTTTCCCCCTTTATCCGTTCCCATCCCTCAGTTTTGTTAATATAATTGGACCTAATTATAATTGTTAAATTATGTATTTTATATTACAGAAACATTATATATAATCTGTCATGATGTATTGGACATGTAACATTCAAATCCTTAAAGAGCTTATGAGGAAAGTTAAATTCATGCAAATAGGGAGTTGAGAGGGCGTGGATGAATATACCTGACCTGAAGCAGATCTTTAACTACAAGAGGTCAGTGCCATTCAGGAAAGATGGTAGATCTGTGCTGAATATTTATATGAGTTAATTTAGATTTTAATGAAAATCACCAGATTTTTATGATGTTGGTAACAATTTGAAATTTTTGTAAAACAAATTGCTATCAAAAGTATTGAACCTACACCACAGAAGTAATAGTTAAATGTATTTTTTTCTTACCTTTCCTAGAGTAACAATTTAAAAAATTAGAGAAGTCATTGGTTTCAAACTGGAAATATGGTTCAATTTAACATTTTCTTTGAGTGACAGGAAGACAATTCAAATGAATACATGAACATATGTAAAACACAATGAGGAAAAGAAATTCAATTCCATTTCTTACCTTGATTTAAAGGAATAATTTTCAAAATTCTCAAAGTTCTTACAGTTTTAAGATGTAGAACAAAGTTTAGAGGTGAATACCTTGTTATGATCCTGTGGAAGTAAATTGGAGTTGTTTAGGAGTCATATTGAATCTATGCTACTCACCTTTGGCTTCCTAGGCTGTTTGAAACTTATTTTACGAATCACATATCCAAGCATTTCCCTTGCTTAGATAATTTTGTTTTTATTATTGATTGGAAGACAAAAATTACTATAGAGCAAAGTGGCCAGGTAAATATTAATCTATTAAATTAAAGGGATACTTAAAACTCTTATTAACTGCTAAATTTCTCTAGAAATTTAGGTTTATAAGTTTCACACTAAATACTTTAAATTCCATGCCAAACATTCTCCATTATGTTCATAAAATTTTGACATCTATTACTGAAAAGAGAGTTAAAATAAGAAAAAAATAATAGCTGCTTTTTACAGAAATAAGATCCATTTTAGGTAAACTTCTGATAGTGGTGACAATGGGAATGAGGATGAGGATACCGGGGTGGTGATAGGCTCACGAGGATGATGTGGTGGAGAATGATGGGACGGCAGAGGGCTGGGTGTGTGCTGGTTAAGAGCGCAGTCTCCAGAGCCCCACTCCGTGGAAATGCAGGCTCCACCATTTACTAGCTGTGACAGAGGAAACTGACTTAAGACTGCAGCAGTTTCCTCTTGTAAAGTAGGGATAAAATTTCTTCCTTCAGAGTCTTTTTGTGGAGATTAAATGGGATGATGTATGGAAAGTACAAAGACCAGCACCGGGCAGGGCAAGGGCTCTCTTGTTAGCTAAGTTAGCTAAGGATTCACTGGCAGTAAAGGAACAGCAAAAATAACGGTAGTAACAGTAGAGGTAGCAATGATAATAGCTACAGTGATTTAATGATCTAGCAATTATTTTTTATTGCTTACAATACAACAAGCATTGCTTATACTCCTTTATTTATTGCTTGCTTTTTTTTTTTTTTAACGTACTAGGGATTGAACTCAGTGGCACTTAACCACCAAGCTACATCCCCAGCTCTTCTTTTCATTTCTATTTTTGTTTTTGTTGTTTTTGCTGTTACTCTGGATAAATAGGATGCATAATTTTATTTTTAGTAAAAATGAGCAGTTGAATATATCAACTTGGAAGAATTTAAAATAAAATATTATGTCCAAAAAAAGCAATACACAGAAAAATACATACAGTTTTATTTCATTGACATAAAGTTTAAAATATGCAATACAAAGTAGCATGTGGTTTAGGCATATAAACACAGAAAGAGAAGAATGATGAAAGAATATTCAAGGTAGCTGCCTCTGAGGGGAATGAAAGGGACATGATTAGAACAGGGCCAGGGGCACTCAATTTTAAGAGAAGTGTTCCGGCTCATCAAACTGGGAGACTATGCTGAGGTGCTCACTGCATCACTGCTCTTTACTCCTTGACATTTTTATACTACATTAGTTCATTTATACTCAGTGTTTGATAAATCAACAACAAATTCTAAAACCCTCACCAGTAGAAGAAAAATATGACATACAAAATCCAAGTGATTATAAATAGAAAAAAGGAATGCATTTCAATTAGTATAAAAGAGGACGGGAAATCTTCAAAAAGCTAACATTTCTAAAACTGAGACACAGTGGCACAAAAATTATCAGTCATCATAATTACAATGCTAGCTAGATTCGTTTGTTAAACGACAATGAATTGCAGATTGCTTCAGAAAACAAAACAAAAGAGAAACCAGTTATATGGAGAAGTATGTTCCAGGAAAACACAAATAACAAATAAACAAACAAAAAGGAAATAAAATAACAGTGAATTAAGCTCTAGCCAAAATGAAGTATGACAGCAAAGCTGTAATTTGGGCAAAGGTTTTTTGTCTCTACCTCAATTCCTTGCTTATTTCATAATATGTATAGCAACTTGAACATATTTTATTTTTCCCATGTTTTTCACTACAACGTAAGTTCCATGAGGACGCAGATCCTAAAACTCTTGTTCTCCTTAAATTTCCAGAACCTAATATAATAACTCGCATATATTAGATGCTTAAAGAAATGGTTGCCAAATTTTCTACCCAATAAACAATATACATTGTTTTCAAATATCTGTGTAATGATTACAAAATCATCCATGTGAAGAAACATAAATATAAATAATCCTATAATGCAGAAATTATACTACCTATATTTTTGTTTCCATAGTGTAATAAAATAAAAAAAATACAGAATAGTGATCTAATAACCAAAGTTTATCCTACTCAAAAGGAAATTGAAAATCCCTATTTTTGTTTTTTTATTTATTTTCAACTATTTTTTGTTTATCAGATGTCCCTCAATGTTTTTTTTCACATTTTGTACTGGTGCATTAAAGTTTTACATAATGATGGGATTTGTTGCTATGTATTTATATGTGCATACAATATAACAATATAATTTGGCCAGTGTCCCACCCAGGCATTTCCCCCTCCCTCCTCCTTCCTCAGACTCTTTGTTCTGCTGATCTCCCTTTGAATTTTTTAAAATTTTTATTTAATGTTTTTTTCTGTTCCTGTTTTTATTGATTGTGTGGCAATTATTTAGTACCTTAGAGATATAAAATAGACTTTTTTCCCTCCCCCTTTCACCCTCTCTTTCTTCCATCCTGTCCTTCACCTGGCCCCTTCTCCTTCCTCTTCTCTACTAGACTTCCTTTAGTTCATCTAATAATTTGTATTAGAATGGTTCTTTATGCAATCATATCCTTCCCTGTCCCTTTCCTTTATTTAACTCTAGCTTCTACACTGAAAGAAAACATTTCACTTTGAGTTTGTGAATGTGTCTAATTTCACTTAGCATGACATTTTTTATTTCTACCTTTTACCAGAAAATGCCAAAATTTCATTCCTTCTGAGTACAATTCCATTGTATATGGAGTTCCACTGCTTATACTTTTCTTTTATTATTATTATTTTTTTGTACCAGAGATTGAACCCAGGGGCACTTAATCACTGAACTACATTCCCATCCCTTCTTATTTTTTCTTTTCAGAACAGGTTTGCACTAAGTTGCTGAGGCTGGCCTTGAACTTGTTATCCTTCTGCCTCAGCCTCCAGAGTTGCTGGGATTACAGGCATGCACCACCATGCTTGGCCTTTGGTTTCAATTCTTTATAAAGGTTTTTTTATGTATTATTTTTTATGGCTTACAGTAGGGAATATACTGCTTATACTCTTTATTTTGTTTTTTTTTTTACAAGTTTTATTATAGAAAGCATAGAAAGTAAAGCATAGGGAAAAGATCAGACTTCCCCCAGAGGGGGGGAAGGGGACAAAGCCCTGCTTATACTCTTTATAAAGCTTCTTTTTTAATTAAGCAAAGAATTATAATCAGAATGTTATTTAAATTATTTTAATAGGAAATTATTTTATAATTAATATAAAATTATTTTAATGGGAATTTGAAGGCAGTAATATGATTTCCATACATAGAGAACAGAATACACTTAACAGAAGCATTGAAAACAGACAGGAAACAATTAAAATTATATATAACATTATAGAAAATGTGTGTGTTTTAAATTTCTTATTCTGATGTTCAACATATTTACTGTCCTCAAGCAATGTTATTAAATGAAATGTTGACTGAGGACTGAGAATCAAATATGCAAGTTTCTTCTCCTAAGTCTTCAGGGAATTTCTATTCACTGAAAAAATTACTTAAAATGAACAAATTCAATCTTTGTCATTCTTTTTTTTTTTTTTTTT